>JAUUDW010385398.1:0-12955 GCA_032361385.1 Panulirus guttatus
TAAATAAACATGGTCTTCTTAACTTAAGAATACAGATGAAAATCAGATCAATCAAGTTATTAGTCTGCAGAACTTTATCTTACCTGCAGAACTGACTTTCCAAACAAATGAATACACATTTGCCAAATAGCTCAAAAGTGAGTTGAACAGTCAAGAAAAGGACAAATGTGAAATAATGTAAAACAAGGGCTAATATATTTACTAATCAGCAAACCTCTGAAAAACTTACCTCTGGCTTTCCCTGAGCTAACATTTACCCTTTCAGTATTATTTCAAAAGCATGTCACTGTTATAGTCTATTTCTGTTCACATGATACAGCCATGTGCATCCAAGTGGTGCTTTGACGGTTCTTATCTGAACAAATATATCATGCTTAACCCCTCCTCAGAAGATTTAAAAACTTTTCCAAGTTTACCATGCAAAGACTGCAGATAATAAAGACTGGTAGCAGGGCTGCAGCAGAGGAGCACAGTAAGGGAAGAGGAAGAAGTGACAAGTGAGTGGTGGGCAAAACTTAAAACACCGGTGAAGAAATGTCATCTCAGCTGACGTATGTCACTGCTAATTGTGTATGACGAAAGAAACAATGCAGTTGGAATACCAAACCACAAAAAATGTGAATAACTGACACAGTGATGACAGACAGTGGACAGTTCCCGGACAGATGTCGGGATAGGACAACACGAGACATACCATGAAAAAAAAAAAAGTAAAGAAATACTTTTACATCATATGAATGATGGAAGAATGGAATAGAATGAAATAAAATGACTGAAGGCATGGTTACTACAAACAGTATACATATATCTAAGATGTTTAGAAGAATAATTTTCAGGAGATTGGACACAGGTCTATCTATAGCAAGGCAGCAAAACTTCCATGGATATCAAGAAACAAAAAGGACTTTAGTAACTTTGAAGGGCTTAATAAGGATGATGAGAACAAAGCTGATAATGATACCCTCAAAATATAGTACAAATAAGCATTTAAAACTGTGCTTCATTGAAATTCTCATGACTGATGCTGCAAGAATACCTATTTTCTTTCTGAAAGAAACTCAATATTCATTACCATCTTTGACTTTTTGCTCTTCAGTCCACATTTCCTTTTCTTTCTTAGTTTTACCGAGGTTGCTGATCCTCAATTCTATTACCCTGACAGCTGCCTGAAGGCTTTCCACAGCTTTGTCAAAGTCATCTGAATAAGAATGTGCAACACCTAATTGGTAATGAGTTTCAGCCAAACATCTGTTGTCCTCTTTAAGGACTTTTTCCTGAAAGATAAAATTAATATAGTTGACACATGGTCACCTGAGAGAACTGAACAATCCAGATATATATACAAATTAACATTGGCAAAAGAGGATTTGTGCTGGAAGAATAAGATAATATTTCACAAATTTTTACCAATCACTAGTTCTATCCACAGGAAGGTGTACTTTACCACAACTTACTTGAATTTCTAGACATTTTCTTAAGTCTTCAATTCCCTGGGCATAGTTCTCACACTCAAGGCCTACTTCTCCAAGTTTTAAGTAAACTTGTGCCACTTTCTCTGCCATTTCAGGATTATTGTCTTGCTGCCTAGAAATTTAATAAAAACTCAGTTCTGTTGCAACAGAGGACAGTGCTTACCATGTTTAGCTATCTGTGCTCTGTTCCCCCCCCCTCACAGAAGTCATGCTAGCCCCTATGTTCCTAATGTGATGTCCCCAACCCTGACTGTGTGGCGAATGTCAAACAAAATGCTGGATAAAACACCCAAAGATGATCTACGTTTGCTACTACACTGTAAACAAGCAATCTGTACCTTGACGTGGTTTGAATGGAGTCTTTGGTCTCACCTGACAATGCAAGTTAACAATCATAAGCAGAACATTAAGAAGCACTATACTGTAAAGTACAAATGCATTAAATGAAATAGTATAAAACACTATATGAGCACAGAAGTACATATTTCAGAAATATACTCAACATGGATTGAGGACATGTACAAGCCGTATGCACCTGATCCTATCCAGGAAACTGATATTTGATTTAATAACCGGCAAGATGTTGACATTTAAGTCTTTTAGGCTTTGTGTTCATGTCACATGAAATTAATATTCTAAAAGATCGAGCATTTCTTGAAATTTCATACAAAATGTGGCATAGTGATCTCACCAACAATCCCTCTTGAAACAACCATTTACAAATACATAAATACTGTACTTAAGATTTTATCCCTGGTGACAGGAGAGAAAGAATACTACTCACGCATTCCCCATTTGTCATAGAAGGTGACTAAATGGGGCAGGAATGAGTGGCTGGAAATCCTCCCTTCCTGTATTACTTCCCAAAAGAAGGAATAGAGCAAGGAGACAAGTGAGAAATTTTCCCTCTACAACTCAGTCATCTGTTCTTGACAATACCTCGCTAGCGCAGGAAATGGCAAGCACGTGTATAAAGATTTTGGTCATATTTTCATCCGTAACATATTTATTACATTTAATTATTAGTTGATGACAAACTTCAGTTAGAAAATATAATGTGGAAGAAGTACAGTACAGATAATAAGATGTGAAAGAACATATTCATGACTAATTAGCAATAAGCAGGCAGAGAACACTTGTAGTGCATAAAAGTAATGGGAAAACATCAACAAAATGTGAAGTAAATGATGTGAATATCAGAAGGCACCCTCTGATGACAAGGATATGTTCCCAGGCACATGTCACACTTCAAATCCACAGTAAGCTAAATTACTCATACCCACACTATTTTTCTTTTACATTCCACATAATTTTTCAGTGTAACTAAAGTAGGATTACTGTAGAGCTATAATGCACCTGAAGCAGCTTACCTCCCATACACAGTACCACACCATCATTAAGCAATTTAGACGATATATAAAGAAAACTTCCTGAAAAAGTAACGTACTGAAATAATATGGTGGGGTTCTAGGACCTGCTGGAGTGGGACGAGGTAGACTGAAGGAATGGAAAGGGCACTAGTGTTATTCAGATCAACATATTATCCAAATTCAACAAATGTTGCTATACCACGGGTAATGCAGATGACATCCAATAGACTAACATTAAAGTATACAGTTGTCAGAGTCAGCGAGACCCACAGATTGCTAGAACAAAAAGTTTCTGAGCAGTACCAAACTAAGCACCTATAAGTTACCCATAAGTGATGATTTTACACCCATTTACCTACAAATATCTTTAACATTCCTTCCAGATGTAGTGGAATGCCTTACTGTGGATGCAGTAGTTAGGGTAGCTGTGAAAGCAAAAGAAGTGTACTTTCCCAGCAGGTAGAATACAATTTGCTTTGACAATTAAAGTATGCATGGAAAAATAAAATACAAAAAAATATGTATTCTTTAACCATAAAATATATAGATACATAAGAAATCTTAGCTTCAATTTTGTCTACAGGTAAAGTATAGTGTCATAAATCATAAGCAGAATTTTTTCCCAAGCCTTCTTAGCTACTAAAGATACCTCTATAGTTTACTAATGGCACAGTAAGTAAGCTGGATATATAGATATAGTGGTGGGAAACATTAAAACACTTCTATCTATCTATCTTGCTGTATCTCTGTTGTCTGTTCCGAACTGGAACTCTCTCAAAAGGATAGTCATGGCAAAAGAATCTCCATAACTAATGAATTCCAATGCCACTTCTTAGCCTGGTGAATTAACAGGCCACTGACAGAGGGCAACTCTAGCAGTGTCTGAATAGGCTCCTACCTCATGTTCCTACTGACTACTTCTACTTGTTGCTAGACAAAGTTCCTTAAAAGTACATTGTTGTCTACTGCAGTTTAAGGGTTAACTCATTACAAGCTGAACATGTATCAATGGAAAAATGATCCAATCAACAATTACTATTTTCAGCAGGATATACAAAACTAGCAAGATAAAATTAGCCATTATGAGTGTACCATTCAGTTTCAACATTATTCAATATGCACTCACCAAAAAAATCTAAATCCAGTACAGTAAGTGTTCCATGACCAACAAGACAATCAGATTCTGAATGAAAACCCAAGTTTCTTCGATTTACAACAAGGTTGGAAGAGGAGCTATGACTATTGGTTTCATCAAATGACTAGACTATCCGTGCTAACCTCAGGAATGATGGATAGCCAGTAAGTCATTAGATTTAATCTAAGGGCATGAGTGTCACTTCAATGTTTTGATTTCAGAGATGAATCAACCTATGAAATCTTTAAGAATCTGATGGCTCTGTGTATTAAGGACAAAAGACTTCAAATGCAACTAAATAAACAGAAAATTTGAAATGCATATAATGCAACCCTGCTCAACCTCATTCACTTTATGCAACAGTTTATTTTCCAGCGTTCAAATTGAAGGTACACTCATCTTTCAACTTACTTCTCAAAAATAACTTTGGCTAGCTCCAACATCTCCCATGATAGCTGCAAGTTGGAAACTTCTTCCTCCTCTTCTGTCTTCTCTCCTAAGTATAAATTAATCATTTTTCTCATTAATACAAGGAAAATACTGACAGGAACAGGATAAAGCTTTTATAGTGATCTTTTTATTCTATTTCAATTAATTTTTCTTTTTTGGCAAAATGAACTCCAATGATTTATACTTCTTTATGTACATATATGTCAAAGTGCTATACCATCTGTAAATAAGGTATTTCCAGTATCATTTATATGGGGCTGATCAAATTACTATCTCCTCAAAGATAATTCCAATATAATCCTCAGCTTTACTGCAATGTTAATATTAACAAATCTTTTCAACATCTGACTTTATGATTAGGAGGAAATAGACAAACATAATGCTACATTAACTTTTAGGTTCCTCCTAATAAATTCATGCATGTTACCTGGCAATATTAAATTTTTGCCAATAAAGAATGTTCTCATTTGAATATTTCATTACCTTCAGCTTCCTCCTGGCTTTCATTTTCATCTTTGTTCCCATCTTCATCTTGAGATTCTCCCCCTTGGGACTCACCATCCCCTTCATCATCCTCCTCCTCCTCCTCATCCTCTGTGCTCCCATCTTCTACCATATGAAAAGTGTGATAATAATCATTTACTAACACAATGCTTTCCTTCAAACTTAACATGCCATATCAAATATACATATCACTAGAGAAGAAATCAAATACTAACAATTGTTATGCATATACATTATGTGAAACTAATCTTTGTTTATTTTGTTACTGCCAAGAACATTACTGATACTACGAGCAAATCTCCCTACAAATCATTAAAACTCAGTAAAGAGAGGTACAGATTATCCAAAATAGTTATGTCTACACCCACTGAACTTTCTCCAAGAAGGAACTGAAACTGCTTTAGATTCTTTTATGTTCATACTGCTATTTCCCAAATAACGTACATGCATATTACTTTTATTACCACGAAGTAAAGTACTTGCATATTACTTCTACCACAGATTGTCCTAGAGAAGTGAGTTGCCTTAAATCAAACATAAGGTAAAAGGAATATACCAATCATAACAGAATTAAGATGCTATGAAAATTACAAAAGATAATCTTGAAAACAGACATTTCCTTACGTAGTTTCAAAGTTCTGCAAGTCAATGTAAGCTTTAAAGCCAGTAAAAACTTATCTTTGAGGCAGGCAATAAGAAATGAAGGCTTTAATTCAAAGTAGCACTTGCTCAACCCTACTCCCTGGTATCCCAAGCTCTACCAAACCACTGCACCCTAGCTAAGTATTGGTGTCATATTGACCATTTAAGTGGTACTATCCACTTCCTTTGTCCTTAAACTAGATAAATGTCAAGCCAGTAGAAAGTGCACAGTACCAAGATGTAAACTAGTTGAACAACATTACTTATAAGGAAACGGGCTTTTAACTTTTGATGGCTACCGAAAGCATGTGATGATTTCTTTTGTCAAAACAAAGAATTTAAACTTGATGAAACTTATTCAAAGATATGGCACAAGTAAATCTTACTTTATGGTCAAGAAATCCTAAAAGAAAAAGTATGGGGAAGAGTTGCACTCAGCCAGTGGCTTCTTATAGGAGAGGTACTAAAAGCTAAGAATTAGCACTAGAGTTCACCAGTTCTGGAGACTTTTGCTAAGGCCACTCCCCTTTAGGGAGTACCTGGAGGAAACGAGTGTTAAAGATATACTATATAAAAATTTCATTCTACAAACTGAACATCTAACCTAAATCTTCCCTGCTGTGACTTCACACTTCCTATTAGGATCATTCAAAACTCTTTACACGGGCATATTCTTCATACAGCATATGTATTCTTACACATCTACATATTTACACATGCAAAACTTTATTTCTTATTTTCATAAGTGAAAAAATTATTTTCATCTATAAACTTTAATAAAACGAGATAGTTTCTTTTATTCTGAATATGACTAATAGGCAGTAAGTAGGTAAGAACATTAGGCAGGAGCATTAGGTAAAAGTAGCCAGTAGGAACATTAAGTAGGAGCCTCTGCAAATACCATGCTAGAGTTGCCCTCTGCCAGTGGCCTGTTAAGTGTGTGGCACAAAAGAATAAGAAGTGGCACTAGAGTTCACTGGTTATGGAGACGCAGTTGCCGTGGCGTCCCCTTGAGGAACTTCCAGGAGGGAGCAGGCATCAGAGATATGGATAGATTGACTAAAACATGTAGATCTAGCATAACACCAAGATGAATGCACTCTCTTGCAATATAGGAATGAAATAAATGATATATTTTTCAACTGTGGTGATAGGCTACTTGTGATATCAGTCATTAAGTGTTGGAGTTAGACTAGATGAAAATTAAAATATGGACAGGAACCAATAAACCTTCTTATGAGGTCCAGAATGTACAAGAAACAACATTAACTTCGAAATAATACAAGTTTCCTTCAAGCTTAAGAATATTTCATTTACTAATGCTCCTTGCAAAAATTCAGGATGCATTGGAATGAAGTTTCAAACATATCACCCTTTCCTCCAATTAGTCCATTAGAATGGCAGTTCTCTGTACTCTGGAAGTGTGAGAGACCTGTGTATGTAGGTGGTTCGATGGCACCATTTAACTACTGTGCTAATAAAGCCATAAGACTTGAGCTGCTATAAAGATACTGGGTCCATCAGTGAGTCAGCCTCCGGTATTTCTGTGCCAAAAAGAGCGAATCCAGGTGGGCAGATATTTTTGGGAGGAAAAAAGAAAAACAGTATTCTAAATCTGCATGAACAACTGCTCTATGATGCTAGCATGGCTTTATCCTGAGTCAAGATAAAGACCCAAGAAAATTTTGTTTGCTTCTTAAACTCTGAGAGTTGAAAATGTGAAGTGCAGCTTCTCTCCCAAGCCATAAGGATTCTTAATATACATATCATTTTTTAAATATATTTCTCTTCAGATCTTACCTTGTTTTCCCACACTTCTTTTAAGTTCTACTGGCTATAAATATATATCTAAATCACAACTATGAACCAGTCAAGTCCAGATTCCTTATTTGTCTTGACAAAATTACACTTCAAATGTTTTTCTCCAAACGCAACTTTCAAGCACTGCTTATCTTGCTCAAATAAGTTAAACTATGCTACTGTTCATTTTTCATTGTACTGTCTTGACATATGTATGTTCATCCCAAAGTTCCTTTGCAAAAGAGAATACCACTTAAATGACTATATGGACACTGGTATTCAATTGGTAAGCAGTGGTGAAGTAAAGCTTAGTTTGCTGTGTAAACCTGAATTCTGATTACCTGTCTACAGTAACTTTTCACAAGCTTATTTTGATTACTTACATTTCCAGGTTGAACTATGAAATCAAGTGGAAGTAATGACTGCCGAGGCAGCTGGTGGAGAATACAACTGGTCCATACTAAACAAATATACCAGATTAGCATACTTTTCTGTAGATGAATGTAAAGTAGTGAACTTTTATGAAAGGCTATAGTACTCATACAGAACATCTGAGTGGGATTACTTACTCTATGCGGCAAGGCAAATAAGAGAACCCATACCATTCTGCCTTTGGTTGACATAATCTACAACTTGCATGAAACTTCAATTAGCCTTCAGAAGCAAAACTGTTAAACTTCCCATCGATCTAATACCTTCACCAGAAGACAATGATGCTTCCAACTACAGTCCACAAACTGCTATTCTTTTATGTAAATAAATACAGATCTTACTCGTTTTTTCATTCTCTTCTTCCCTTTTGTCCTCTTCAATTGGTCCAGTCACCTCCAATGTTACTTCTTCCTTTCCTTTTTCATTTCCACAAGCACCCCATTCCTCCACCTCTGTTTCCATCTCTGAATCACTGATTGAGTACTTTGCAACTACAGAGTCATCCACTGAATCTAATTCTGGTATTTCATTTCCATCAATGTCAATCTTGCTACACTTAAAACTTTCACTTGAGTGTTCATTGTCCTTCTTGCAAAGTACATCAGAACTTTTATCAACTACATTCTTTATATCAGAAACTGCTTCATTCATCACTTCTTGCTCACATTCAATTCCCTTCCTAGCTCCCTTTTCTATTACTCTACTTTCTTTTTCTATGTTGGTTTTCATCATTTCATCTAAAAGCCTGCAGTTTTCTTTTAAAGCTTTATGTACTTCTTTGGTAACACCTTTCTGCTCATTCTCTAGATAAAAGAAAATTCAACATAAATGCAATTTGAAGTTTGTTAAAACTATTTCTGCACACAATCATCTTTAAACAACCTCATGTCTAATAGCAAATGTTCTCAGTCAAGAACTCTCAATCAAAATCCTGCAAAATCTCATAACCCACAGTGAGTCTGTTATGTTACAAAAACAGTCCCTAAATGAGAAACTTTTCTGCAAAATCCAAAGTTATAACAAAAACAACCTTGAAAGTTGTTCCCCTTTTTTTCTCTCCTAACATTACTAACACTAACTCCATTCCCACTTCCTTTCAACATAGTCTAAATATTTACTTGCACACATCCTCAAACCATGTCTAATGTCTTTAAGTGAAATATGAACTTCCATGCTAATATTAACAATTACAGTATTATTTTTTCACTTGGCATACAATGTAGTGTCCTCACTGAGACCTCTCTCATTCCATACCAACTCCAAGAACAATATGCATCTACAACACCTGATCCTACATCATTTCTTAGCATCTTCATCTGAAGTATCTAGACACAGTCAATTTTCTTACTGTATCTATACAACTCTCCAGCAGTCTATATATTTTTCTTATACCTTCATCTATACTGCCACAGATCTTAGCCAACCTATCTGCCATATATCCTATCACATGAACTTAAAATTATTTTCATCAAAATGAGTTTCTTACAACTTATTTTTACACATTTTATACTTAATGCATCTATCCTCCTCATTCCATCTATATTAAAAAGTTATCCTCTATTTTTGGCAACTCATTTATTCAAATAAAAGACAAAGAAACAAACTGTAGCATCTAAATGAATATTGTATAAAACAGTGCATGAAAGGAAACCAAGCGTGTGCTAAGTTTATCCATCTTCTCTGTCTCCCCTCCCCCCCTTCATCCTTTCACTTCTGGCAAACAGATCCTCTTCAGCTGATCTTTCTTCACACGTCCTAATAATGACCAAACATTTCTGTAAACCCTGATCATCTCTCTTCATAAGATTGAACTTACTAACACAAGTGTCTCTCATGATTAATCCACCTCATGTCACACTGTCCTCAGGCACTGACCTTCAACACCTCCACCCTCCTCCATTTTAACTCCAATTTAACTTCTAACTCTTTCTTCCAGTAAGATCCTTAATTTCATTCCTGTTATTCATCTGCACCATCTTCCCAATCTGGCTATCTAGGATATTTTATTCTGTGTCTTTAAACTCAATACACCACCACACTTTCAAAAACATTCTTCTTTCAAACTCTTACTTCACTGACTAAATTTTTCATTTCATTATGCTGTACCTCTTTCCACAACCTAAATCTCTTCTACCACTTATCTCTATGGCAGCCTGTAATTATACACTGAAATGCCTCCATATGAACTCAACTTCACCTTGCAGTTGTTGCACTGTCTCAGCTTCTAACATACATATATGTTTCATAGTTTCATCACTCAAACTTTCTTTTATCCCTTCGTTACTCAATCATATTTCTAGTACTCTACCGTATAAAACAAAAAGTTTGCCAACATAACATCAAATGATCTGTCAGGCTGCTATCCACTCAAAGAATAGGACAAGTCTACTTATACGTGAACTACAATATGCATCAGCATCCGTAATCCCTGCTGCAAGTACTCAAAACACTTGACTAAGTTCAGCTGAGGGGCTCAATCAATGCTGTCAGCTTATACCTGTCATTTTTTCAGGATTTTCCACCTGGGAGTTATCCATGTCTTCACCGTCAGGTACTGAAAACAAATGAATAAATCTGAACTTCAATATTCTGAAAATTATAAAACCAATCCAAATCTGAAATGATATCCAGTTGCATACCAAGGATCTAAATGGGAAAGCAATGTCATTACCACCCACCTCCATCTAAGGCATTTCCCAGAACCCCACTTTCCAAGCGGGCCAATTCTAGTAAGGCCCGACCATAATGAAAATAAGCATCACCACATTCTGGTGCAGTTTCCCCATACTCTTCTGCAAGGAACCGACAAGCCTCCTGAAACATTACAGAAAGCCAGTAAATTATTCTTTTTATGCCATATAACTGATACACACTGCACTAGGGGTTTCAATATACACACATTTCTAGTCTCTGTGCTTCTAAATTCTATGTTCTTTATCCTAAATCAAAGCTTTTGGGAGCAGATCATCCTCACCTATCTATTTATGATACCAGCTCGTCACATTTCATTGCACTAGTAGAGCCCATGTTAAGTTTCATTACAAGAGAAAGCATCATCTATACCAGGATGAGACAAGCAAGTTCATTCTAACCTGAAGGGAGTTGACAGCAGATGGAATATCCCCCACAACTAGGTGTCGTTTGCCTTGGGCAAAATGGTTGAGTGCTGCAGTTGCTGCATCGCTGCAATCAAAGCAAATTCATTACCACGTGTATGCATGTAAATATCAACCAACATTCAAGTACTAACCTCCTAGTTCTACATTAATTACTACATAGGAAACTATTTTCAAATGTGCATTTTGTAACAAAATGCTTTAAACAAGTACTTACCTCTGTACCACCAACATTGGATTTTTTTTTTTTGGGGGGGAGGGAGATGAAAATTTTGAAAAGGAACAATGTATAGTTCAATATGAAACAATTCTTGGCTATTGCATCTGTTTAACTCTGCATCAAAACTAGCAATGGGAAATGGCCACTGATGTTTTGGATCTTTTATTCAGTGATGACAGAAACACGCGTGGAGCATGATACTGAACAATACAAGGTAAGTATAGTAAATATGGCAAAATATGTGGTTAGCGGAAGTAATACACTAACAAAGAAACAAAACCAATAAAAACATCTAATCTTCCTAATAGGCATGATTTCACAAAATTTTCAATAATCTAGTCACAGCATAACCGTCATACTCATGAAAGTACATCACTATAGTGCCAGATGTCAACAAATGTGACAGTGTGATCCCAGCAAGATATGGATGTAATGTTGGCATATTTCTACTATCAATTTGGCTATTTGGTGAGGTTTTTCTTGGTTTTGTAGATATTTCACATATGACTTACCTACTTCACATTAACTCCATATGTTTTCTGATATACATGACCATTAATTATCACACAGAATTGTTCAATAAAATACAATGTTAAAAATCATCCTCTAAAGATTCTCCTGTAATCACAACAAACTGAAAAAGCAACTACAACGTAAGGACCATTAATCATTTCCCAATGTCTAGCCGAACTGGTAATCACTTATTTCTGTAATCATAACACATTAAATAAAACTGCCAAAACATATGTAGACATTTTCCTTAGGTAGTTTGGATGCAGTGCCGAAACGGAAGTGTAACAGCCAAAATAGTAATATGGAGCAAAACTAGCCTTTAATATAAATGGTTAAAGAAAAAAATGATGCTCCCTTAATATATGTAAATAATCCTATATATGCATGTAGTAAACGTGTGTAATCTAATGATACAATAAATTATCAATAACAAGGGTATTAAGAAATTTAAATATATATACATGAAATGCCAACCAACAATAATTCCCACGCATGCGTATACATTATTATGTGAAGATCTGATATAGGCCGAGACAAAAAAGCTTAGTTTTTCTACCTTGAGTTGACTTAACAAGTTATCTTATGTTCCAGATGTGATTCTTAACGTCAAACATTACACGCAACACAAACATATCGGCCGTGTTGCCCCGCCACCTAGATTCCTCAACACTCACATTTCCTTCTTAGTGGGCGAACTTTTGGGGCTAGGGGTGACCGCTGCAGCCTTCTGCGGCGAGTCTGACATGTTGTAAGATGTTACACGAGGTCAGGGTATACGTCACACGTTGTCACAGTTAACAGGTCACCATCAAGTGAGTGGCCCCTCCCGCGCGTCCTGTTGTTGACACTTTTTCCCGCGTATTCTGCCATACCTCCAGTGACGTCATAAGCTATACATTTTCTGCTCCTCATTACTCAGCTTTATCATAGCTAGATTATTTTGTAGTCAACTTGCTATATTACATTTATATCAATACCGATTGAAAATTAAGTTTGTTGTTGAAATTATTCTCCCATAGAAAACGAAATAAGTTTGAAGTATAACTACAGCTTTTTCAATTTTTTCAAAATAGGTTCAATTTTAAAGAATTTACTAATCAAAAATACAGAAAAATCTTAATAGCACACATAAGAGTATATAGAACGGCCAAACGAACAACATAAAGTCAATACAGAGAGACATTGGAATCCTAAGGAATAGCTATAGGCTATCCTCCCAGTAGAACTCGTCAGGCACTCGCAGCAAGAGCCGTATTTTCGCATTATTTACCATCACACAAACTATAAAGTGGATAAGATAA
>JAUUDW010385509.1:0-12955 GCA_032361385.1 Panulirus guttatus
TATTGCCCAGGACCTCTTTCTAAAAGCTCCTGCATCCCAAGACTGTACTTCTTCTAGTAGTAGACAAATGAAAACTAATTTGGATTGAGAAGTTCTTGACAAGACTGTTGCCCCAGTGATACAGTCTTACCATAGGTTACTTTTCATTCATGGTGCAGCCTTCTGCAGGTGAATCACAGTAAAACACACACACACACACACACACACACACACACACACACACTCACATACATATGAAGTTTTTCTTTTTTCGTACTTGATAGCCATTTCCCAGGGTAATGAGGTAGTGGCAGTATCAGATGAAGAAAGGCTGCATTGACTCATATTCATTCTCCAGCTGTCATATGCAATGCACCGAAACCTAAGCCTGCTATCCATAACCAAGCTCCACAGACGTTTCAATTGGTTTCCCCATGGCTACTTCATATGCCCTGGTTCAGTCCATTGACAGCACATTGACCCCTGTATACCATATTGTTCCAATTTACTTCATGCTGTGCATGTCTTTCACCCTGCTGCATGTTCAGGCCTTGAACACTCAAAATATATTTTCATTCCATCCTTCCATCTCCTATATGGTCTCCCTGTTCTCCATATCCCATCCACTTCTTACTCATATATCTTTTTTGTCAACCTCTCTTCACTCATTCTCTCTATATGTCCAAACCATTTCTCCACGTCCTCATCAGCTCTCTCAACCAAAACTTTTTTTTTTTTTTTGCTGCAACTCTCTCTTGCCCTTTTATTACTTACTTGTTCACGTCACATATTGTTTTCAAGCATTTCATTTCCAAAACATCCACCTTTCTATGCACTTCCTCATCTATACCCCATGCCTCGCAGACATATAACATTGTGGGACTGCGATACCTTCAAACATACCCTTTTTCACCCTGCCAAGTGATAACCTCTCTTTCCACACAATCTTTGGTACTCCCAAACATTCACCCCCTCACCCATCCTAAGACTCAGTTCTGCTTCCATGGTTCCATTTGCTCCCACATCCACTCCTAGGTATCTAAAAGATTTCAGTTTCTTCAAATTTTCTCCATTTAAACTCGCACCCCAACAATCCGTCCCTATGCTCTGCTAAACCATATAACCATGCTTTAATTCACATTTACTCTCAACTTTCATCTTTCACACACTCTTTCAAACTCAGTCACAAGCTTTTGCTGTTTCTCGCTTAAATCTGCTACCAGTGCTGTCAGTAGCAAACAATAACTGACTCACTTCCCAAGCCTTCTCTTCTCCTCTCTATCTGTCTCTCTATGTCTCTAATGCCCATTTCCTTTAAGAACTCCCATCAAGGTTGTGGTCACACCAAAAGAGTCTCCACTTACCCTGTCCTTACATGCCTGTCTTGCATATGCCATTCCATGCATTTTCCACCATTTATCTCCCTCCAATACTCGTCCACTATATTCTCCATGTCAGAGATGATCTTCCTCTCACACCAACCCCCCTAATTGTACCATCATAGACTCTCCTTGTACACTCCCCTTCTTGCATTCTTTTCACATGCTCAAACCACCTCAAAATATTATGTTTCACCCACTTACTCCCTTTGCATTCCCTGCATACTACATCTCTCATACACCCCATCATTTTTTTCTTCACTCCATCTAATCATATCACATGCTCTTCTCAAATAGCTCATTTCCACAACCTAGACCCTTGACCTCTATGGCTTATTCCATGTCTGTTTTTCAGCTGCAAAAGTCAGGTTCAGGAGGATTATGCTGTCCCTTAATCCTCTCTTCACTTCCATACTTACACCTCTACCCTTCATTATTCTATTAAAGAATCCGATGACTCTTCTACCGTGTACTGCTCTCTCCCCTATCTCTCCTTCTGTATCACCAAACTTAACCAAGATAGCTCCTGAATGCTTAAATTCCAGTCTTTATCCCCATGTCAATAACACAGATTAGTACACTTTCTTCTTTCACTCTACAGGGTTTAACAAAATCTGTTCTTTCACTCTCTCTCCTTTCAAATTCCATTACTTTACTTTCACTCACATTTATGCTCAATAGCATATGCCTGCACATCATAAAATACACTTACAACTCTCTGAGGTGCCTCTTCACTCTTAGCAAGAAACACAATATCATCCACAAACAGGCTTGTCACTAGCCACTATATCTCAACACCACACTCCGTCTCTGTGCTCCCATTGTTTTGCTTTCACTTTTCCTATCACTCCATCCATATATATATTAAAAAGCCATGGTGACATCACACACCTCTGCCTCACATCCACATATATACCCAAACTTAAGCTCAACTCTCCATCCACTCTTACACATACATTTGCCACTCTATAGAAGGCTTTCACACCATCCAACAGTTGTCCTCCAACCCATCTATCCTTAATACATCCCATAAAAGTGTTCCACTCAACTCTGTCATATGCTTTCTCCAGATACATAAAAGCTGCATACAGCTTCTTGCCTTTCACTAGATACTTTTCCAAAGTCGTTTTCACCAGAAAATCTGATCCACACATCCCCTGTCTTTCCTATAATCCCCTTGCTCCTCACTTACTATGCATTCAGTCACTTCCACCAATCTATCAATCAACATTCTTGCTGTCACTTTTCTTGGTATACTTAACAGACATATTCCCCTATAATTGCTACATACATCTTCAGCACCTTTTCCTTTAAATAAAGGAGCAATGATAGCTTTCACCCAATCCTCAGGTACAAGCTTCTGTTTCCGTGCTAAATTGCATACCAAATGCATCCTTTCTGTCACACTTTCTTCTCCATACTTCATCATTTCAGCTACAATTCCAATCCACTCCAGGTCCCTTTCCTTCCTTCAACCATATTCATGCCCTTTTCATCTCCCTTCTTGCTGTAGGCCCATGCACTTGTATCTTTATCTTTCCATTCTCCATACCCTGCATGTTACAACTGTTGCTTCACCTTACCCCACTTTCATCAGTTTTTCAAAATCTTCTTTTCATGTTCCTTGCACTACTTCCTTTTAATGCAGAAACTCCCCTTCTTTACTTCTCACATTAACATTTCTACTCATACATCCACTTCTTTCTTTTTCACCTCCTTCCAGTACAATTTCTTATTTTCCCCAAACTTTCCTCTCAATTTGCTTCCAGAATCTTCAACAACTGATTCTTTGCTTTCCTCTATCAGTTTCTTAACATTCTGCTTATTTAGTTTGTATTCTTCCTTCCTCCTCTGTTGAACTTCCACTGGTTCATTCCTTTTGAGCAATTTATCATAGCCTTTTTCTTCTCTTCCACAGCATTTCTAATCTTGATAGTCTTTCTCTAAATATTGTAAACACCTCATTTACACATGACAGCATTCCTACATTTACTGCCCTTTGGTCACCCTTCTTTCCTTTCATACTCCTTGCATTCTTTCTGACTCCTCTTCTTGCTTACCAACACTTTTACCTCTCCATTCTTCCTTATGCCATACCTCCACTCCTCCCTAATCCTCACCCCCACAAGAACTGCAAAATGGTCAGTCTCCTAAGAATCATCTCACAACTCTAGCATTTAGTGCAGCCTTTCTCAACCTTTCATCTACTGTCACGTAGTCAGTCATACTGTTTTGTCCTCTCTTCCATTGTTTCTCATCCATTTATACCTGTTGATTATCCTGTGCTGAAAAAAGGTGTTTTGCAAGAAGTAAACCTTTTTCAGCAAAGGCATCCATAAGATAACTTCCATTCTCATTTACTCCAGGCACTCCCCATTTACCAACTATCTCGCAGTTTCATCAGATACCTTCTTTGCATTTATATCACCCATTACAATCACCTTTCTCTCCTTCTCAAAACCATTTATACAGTCATTCAAATTTCTCTAGAAATGCTTCATTTCATCCTTACCTCGAAGACTTCATATTTACAGGCATATATACACATACTCATGCATACGTCACTTTTCCAATCTTTCCTTTCACCCACATTATTATTGATCCATTCCATCCATGCTTTGTAACACCCTACTATACTCTCAGTGATAGCATAATAGTACATCCTTCTGTCCTTCTTCCCTGATAATTTTCATTCATTCTCATCTATACCATTCCTTCCATGCCTTCCTATAACTTGCATTCTTTATATCCAGTTCGCTCCATACACCCTACCCAAGGATATGGGTTTCCCCAATCCTCAGCACATTGAAACTATAACTTAAATTACTCCACAAGCTCCCTCCTTTTACTCTCACCAGCCATCCCATTTATATTGAGAGTGATCACCTTCAGTCACTTGTTCCTTTTACCACTGTCTTGACAGGCCATTGACTAAGGGTAACTCCAGTGCAATTTTTCCCAGAGAAAGTGGGGCTCTCAAGTCATCAGATTGCAAACTGGCCCTTCTTTCCAAGTCTCTAGCATTTATCTCCCTCATCACCCCATCCATAAACAAATTTAACAGCCATAGTGACATCACACACCACAGTCACAGACCACCTTCACTTGGAATGACTCACTTGCCTCTCTTCCTGCCAGTACACTTGTCTTATGCCCTTGATAAAAACTTCTCACTGCTTCTAGCAGCTTTCCTCCCACACCTTATATTCTTAAGACCTTCCACAAGGCATCTTTTTCCAGATTCATAAATGCTACATACAAATCCATCTGTTCCCTTAAGTACTTCTCACACACATTCTTTAAAACAAACACCTGATCCACACATCCTCTGCCATTTCAGAAAGTACATTGTTCCTCCCAAACCTGATGCTGTGTATATATTGTATATTTTTTTCATTGCCTGGATGATGTTATGAATATTATTTAGTGCATTATTTCCATTATTTATATAGAATTTTGGATATATATTTTTTTTCCCACAGTCTCTTGCTCCTTATTTACATGGTAGTGGATTTGATACTGCATGAATTTTTGGTGCCTATCTTGCGCTATATCCTAGCCATACTGTACCATTAAATAAGATAGCTGCTGCCATGGTTCTCTGTTCATGAGTTGTATGTCTTATCTACTACTTTCTAGAGTATTATTACAGAGAAGTCTAGAAATACAAATCTTTGCTGTTAAGATTATGAATGCATAGTACTAAAGCATCTTATATACTTATTATTTGTATTGCTGTAAGGTTATTTACATTTTCTATAATGAAAGCTCATTTATTTTTGTGAAATTATTTTCAAAAAATGTATTTTAACTTTTTCATTATAGTTGAAGATGATGTTACTGTGGGCAAGTTCTATGCCACCTTTCTTATCCAAGATTACTTTAGAAGATTTAAGAAGAAGAAGCAAGAAATAAAGGAACAAATTGACAAGGACACCTCTAACACTGTCACTCTTCAAGCTGGTGAGTTGTTAACAGTTAGGGAGAATATGTTTGCTGGAAGATGAATAAGTAGATCATCTGTTAGGTTGTAAAATAATACCATACTATAGAGCAGTGATCCCAACCTTTTATTTGCTATGATACACCTTTAAGAGATGAAAAACTTTTGAGGTGCAACTAGTATCACTGTCTGAATTGCCTTCTAACAGTATTTTTATTGTTCTTAGAACATAATACTGGTTAAAGTAACCACCAAATTCTAATATGCTTATCAGCATAAATCGTTTACAATGAAAACAGTACTTCTACATGCATATTATTGAAATACAACATATTCCATAGATGTAGTACTTGTCTTTCTGAATATGTCTTCAGCAAGGAATACAGCAATTTTATGTAAAAGATAAGAAATCTGCATTTCTCAGTATGAAAATTTACACTAAAAAAAGAAAATTTCCATCTTTTGGTAAAAGCATGTGTTTTTCAATGTGAAAGTTTAAATTTGTAAAAGAAAAAAGTCATGTTTCTCTTTGATGAATAATGAATAACTGAGAATATTTCATGAGATAAGAATTACATGGTTCTTAGTAAAATGTGCTGCTAGGCAAAATGGGTTGAAATCAGTCCCAGATAAACCAAGAATCGATAATTATGTAATGCAAGTGGACTTGAGTGCCACTTCTTAGCTTTTAGTGCCTCACCCTTGACAGGCCACCAGAAGAGGGCAACTCCAGTGTTGTGTTTCCCAGAGGCAGCAGGGCTCTCAGATTGTCCAAAAAACTAAAATTTCAATACACCTTAAGTGTTTGTCTGTTTTAAAAACAAATACAGAAACTCACCTAATCAATGGAAGTTTTTTTATAAATGAACCAAGTAGGGAAAGTCCTAACAGAATTGGGAGTTGAACTATCGTAAAATCATGCAACATGATTCGGATCAAGAAAACCCCTTTTGAAAACAGAAATGAACTAACTATACACAAGAAATTAAACAATATGAGGAAGACACAATAACCAAAAACCAGCTGAGGACAAATAAAAAACTGAGAATCCTTGGAAGATAAGATATAAAGTGTAATAAGTGAAAACTCAAGAAAGAAAGTGAATTATGTCAATGAATACACAGCTGATAACAACACCATCCTGAGAAATGTTTCAGAAACTTGGCTTAATGAAAATGTGAAAGATGAAGCAAGCCTGGAATAGTTTTAAACATTTAGAGCAGATAAAACCAAATTCAGATAGGTAGGTGTTACAGTTTATGTTCATAATAGGCTAGAAGGAAAACAGTGAAGTTGAGTCACAATAAATGTGAACTATTTATAATGAGCACCCTAACTGGAAATACAATTCAACTTGTTAGATATGTAACATACTACCACAAACAATACTAAGATCTTTAAAATTATTTAAACAAAAGATGAAGAAATTTTCAGGGAATTAGAGAAACCTAATCTGATACTGATATGGGCTAGTGGCATTAGCATTCATTTTATTGAATGGCAGGAAAGAGTAGATTATGGATGTACATACAGTTAAAAAGGAAAGAATAATGGATTAGCAAATGAAAGAGAACAGCTCTGGAGGCTAATTGATTTATTTGACTCATTAAGCCTTATGTAGCTAACCACAGACCATCAAGGGAGCAATACAGTAAGTCTTGTATTTACATATGACATGGCATTGTTTCAGATGTCGAAGTAAATAATACAAGTCACAGATCACAGTATCAAAGAAATCACTAAAGCATATAAAATAGAAATGAATGATTATGAATATGACACTGCAACAGAGAACAACAGTAAGTAACAGAAATGAATGAATATGAATATGACACTGCAACAGAGAACAACAGTAAGTAACGTGTAAAAATTTTCACCGCGATAAATCAGACTGGAAAGAAATGATTGAGATTTTCTAAATACAAATGGGAATATCTTCAGACACAATAACATAGAAACAAACACAAATGTACACTTTGAGAGACTAGGCCAAATAATTATTGAGAAGATGCCAAAGAAGAAGGAAATAAGTACAAGATGGAAAATGCTTAGGGCAGAAAACTCTGGATGGATTGAAGAAAAGCTTGGATAAAGCATAAAAGGACATCGACAAAAGAAACAAGAATAAAAGAATTGGATGGAAAAATAAAGGGTGTAGATATAGAAGTAATGAAATCCCATAGAATTGAAAAAAAAATGAATTTAGCGAAAGTTATAAATCACCTGGAAAGAATCCAGAGTGACTATGCACATACATGAACAAAGCAAAACACAGGAAAACAGAGATTAGATGATGGAAGAGAAGAGGTAACTTTAAAAATGACTGGGAACTCCCTCAAGGGGGTGTTCAAAGCAAAAGGGTCTCTACAACTGAAGAACTCCAGTGCTGCTTCTTAGCCTTTGGTGCTTCACCCTAAACAAGCCACTGGCAGAGGGCAACTTTAGTGCTGTGTTTCCAGGGGCTCCTACCTAATGTTCCTACCAAACAGTTCTCCATTCTCCATAATGTGTTTATCTAATGATCCAACCTCCTACTTCTACCTAATGCTCCCGCCTACTGTTGCTATCTACTACTACTACCAAATGTTTCTACCTAATGCCCCTGTCTATTGTTCCTTCCTGCTATTTCTATCTATTGCTCCTACCATTTTGCCAAAAGGCCGGGCTAGTCCATAGCACTCATCCCAGAAAAATCGAGTTACACAGGTGTTATGTGTGACAAGGAGAGATTGTATGTTTGTGAACAGAATGCCAGCAGTCCACGTGGAGGTGAGGCAGAAAGAAAAGACAGATACCTAGATTAGAGGAGCTAAGCTTGACAACCACTAAAGTGCTGGAGATATGCATGATGTTCATTGAATGATACAACATAAATCAGTATTCAGCTCAAAATATATGGAGAAATTGAAACATGAACTGTTTAGCCAGTATAATGAAAATGCACTCTTAGCTACTGATTCAGATATCAGATGATGATATAATCAAAGTGACTGATCAACACAGAGAAAATTCAGCTCTAGGATCAGATGGAATCCCAGCCATGTTCCTTAAAAAGGCAAAAACAGCAATAGCAAAATCAATGATGTTATTATTGAGGCAGTCTGGATGAAAGCAAAGTAGTAGACAATCTCATTCTAGCATATTAAAACACCAGTGCAAGCATGAGAGTGAGATGTGTATAACTGAGGAGTGCTTGACTGTACTTGCATTAACTTTGATATGTTAACTTAGACCTTATTACTTCATCTATCTCTGTGTAGCTATATATAGTGAAATTACTTTAATCTGGCATTCTGTTGCTCAGAAACTTGCATGTTCTGCAAAAAAAAACAGAATTTGACATAATTTGGCAAAAATTATGTGGTTTGAAAAAGTGCCACTCTGCTGTCAGGTGCTGCAGTCAGCCAACTGTACCAAGTGACTTGTATCTGTATGCATTACCTAGTGGTTTGTATCTGTATACATATTTACACATTCATACACTTTAGGGTTATTTTTCGTGTAATTTACAGGAAAATGCAATAGAACAGTATACAAAACAATTATTAAGATTGAGAAACTAAGCAAAGACAGAGAATATGATTGTATAACTGAAGAAGAAATTGCCCTCTCCCGAGTTATGCTGCCATTGGCTATTGTAACAGCATGGGCTTATTCTTGATGTAGTGAATAATTTTTGTATGTACATGCATATTCATTTAAGAAACAAAGTAAAAATGGAAGATACTATGATATGATGCAAGAAGAGATCAATTCACGATGAGTTCAGCTGCAGTTGGCCTTTGTAACAATGTTGTCACACGGCCAATGTAGTAACTCATTTTTGGATGTGCAGTCATGGTCACATTATACTTATGGTTCATGTAGTTTGCTGCAGAATGTAATAGAATAATATCTACAGTAATTTTTAAGCCAAAGACACTTAGCAAAGATAATGTTATTATATAACTGAAGATAAGATTGCTTCACATTGAGATCAGCCTTGGTCAGCCATTGTAACAGCAAGTTCACTCACCTAACTTGATGCTTATAGTTCATGTGATTTAACTTTCAATTAATGAAATGCTATATATTACAATCATGAAGACTAAAAAACCAAGAAAAACAGAGAATGATATTGTATGGCTGAAGAAGAGATCATTTCCCCACAATGAGTTCAGCCACAGTCGAACATTGTAACCATGTGAACATGGCTTACTTAGTGACTGTTTTTACATTTATGTACTTTCAGGTTCACCTTACATTTATAGGTGTTATAATTTACTGCAAATTATTGTATAGCAGTATATAACAATTATTAAGACTAAGAAACTATGAAAAAATAGAGAATTTTGTTGGGTAATTGAAGAAGTGAACACTTCCTCACAAGGTCAAATTCATCCACAGTCAGCTATTTTAACAGCATGGGTATGAGGCTTACACAGTGACTCATATTTGCAGGTACATCTGTGTACACCTTACACTCATGGTTCATGTATTGTATGGCAAACCTTGAGAACCCTTGGAAGTGTTGACTATCTATACTCTTGAAAAAATTCTAACATGGCAACTTCTTGGTCTCAACCATTCTGGACTAAAGACATTTCACTCTATCTCTTTATCTACCTGTGTTTCGTATTTTTATCTGCCTGCCTAGAATTGGCATTGGAATTCACTAGTTATGGAGACTATTGCCATGGCCACCCCCTTGAGGGAGTTCCAGTTGGGAGCAGACGTCAGAGATATTGACAGATAGATAGCCTAGAATTTTATCTCTCTCTAATCACAAATTTTGTTATCAATTCCATGGAGGGAACCAGGTACATATACCCTCTTAAGTTAGTTAGATAACCTGTCCAGTGTCTTAAAGTGAAACATGAACTTTTTACTGCATATTTTGACCTTAATTTTAATGCCCTATTATGTATGATGTAAAACTGGTAAACTGCTTTAATTTCAATATAGTTTTTGGTTTTGTTAGCATCTTGTGTAAAACACATGAAACAGTCTGTAACAAAAGAAATTTGAAAGTCTTGGTGTGGGCTAAAAGTAGGATGTAAGTCAGTTGTAAGGCTGAATTACAGATACTGGAAAAGTGATGATGGTAATTGAAAGGTTTAGAGAAAAACTCAAAAACCAGTTATGTATAACTCTATAAATAGAATTACTTCCCTAGGTTTGAGAACTTTGCATGAGGCAGGGCCAGAGCTGAAACGCGCCATCTCTGGTAATCTGGATGAAATGCGTGACGATGACATTCCCACGCATAGGGTAAGCTTTCTTAGGCTATTCTGTTGTGTCTCCTTTTAAGTATTTCTTAGGCTATTCTGTTGTGTCTCCTTTTAAGTTTTTTAATGTTACATTTAATAAAAAGCAAATAATATTGAGGTCTAAAATGTTCTTAAGGTTGAGTCTCACGCCTAATATCATGGCTGTCGTGTCTTACATCAGAGAATCAGGTATAATATTCCCACTGATCAACAAATTAAAGTTTTGGAGTTGATCTGTGGTACTTAAAATTGTTCTTCATATTATGAGCTGTAGTGGTTTATGGGCCACAGTAAGAGATAATTTAGTCATATTAACTCTATAATTTGGCTCAGGTAAGGATATTATTTGTAGGCTTCAGTAGAGAATGGCTTCATGTTGGCTTGAATGTTGGAAATTAAGAATGAATTAAGGTATATTATTTTTGGTTATCTACATACTGTAGTATCACTGCACTTAATAGATATTGTTTTTCAGAAATATAATCTGTTTGAATTATATATCACATCAAGTTATTTGGAAATTATTGCTTTGCTCAGCTGTCACACGATTGGTTGAAAACTTTAAGACGTATAGTTAACCACACTTATTATGTTACTATTGCCTTAGCCACAGCCAGTAGTTTTTTTGATAAGATGCTTATACCTGATGAAAATTATTCCAGTTAGCAGTGATCAAACCATTGCTAAAGTTCTGGCCTAATGTAGCCACGTTTATATCATCAGCAGCTATTTCAGTTTTACAGATTATATTTTAAGGTAACTATGACCACTTGTGATTTTTATCATCTGTTGAAGTACAGTCAGATCTATCTATGGTTACAGTTTGTTGAATATAATCACATAGTAACCTGGTGTAATTATGACTACTATTGCTGAAAGAGTTCTGTTATTTAGATACTTAGTAAATATAAGTTTTCAGTCAATCACAGTAATTACCCAGCTTCTGTAAAGACTCGTTTTATTTCATTTGAGATTAATCTTGAATTATCAAACTGGTCTCACATACATAAGATGCACATTTGCAGTGCTTATTTCAAGAACAAGTAAATATTATTCACAGAAACTGAACCATATATTTGATTGTATTGAACTGCACAGCATTTTTATAGTTATCTGCAAATGCTGGTGCTAAACAGCACTGAGAGAAATGATTAATTCAGTGCTAGTTGAAATGCATATTATATCCATTTTTTTCTTTCCTTTTTGTTGTTTCCATTAAGGATAACAAATTTATGATGAGGCCTTAGTTTGATGAATTTGTACAGCAGGTGCTAGTTCTGTTGCTCCACAATCATCTGTGCTGCTGCTGCATAAGAAGGTAGAATTGTTTAACACCCTGTACCTCACCTTCCACCGGCTTGATCCTTGAGTGAAGCAATGACAGTATGTTCATCTGTTAACTGGTGATCATGATTTAAGTGGGAAGGCAATGATCCCATAGTGCACTTGATTTATAGGGATTGAGAGAGGTAAACATAATTAGAAAGATGGGAAAATAGAAAGATGGGAAACTAAAATATGTGACATATAAGAGAAAAAAATGAACAAAATTGGTTTCTGGCATGAACAAAATTGGTCTCTGGCATGATAAATGTTAAAAGACAAAAAAGAAAGGGGAAAGAGATGAGGATATTCTGAAGATTGTCAAGAACTCTTCCTTCACTTGCATACATTGAAACCTTTAAGATCATTTGAGACATTAAAGAATTTTTTCCTGCACGTGATTATTAGCTATTTGAGATTTATGCTTATGATTTTTATAGGCAGTTGCTTAACTGAAAAGTCAGTCTGTCTAATGTAATAGTTCCCTCTTGCTCAGTAAATGGTCAGCAGGTGCTCACCAGTCATCAGCAGAAACTAACACAAATCCACCATCCCAGTCATGTACTGGCTTGTTTGACTAGCAGTTAGCCCCATTCCTCAGTTGACAGCATGCATAATAGCAGGAAACACAGTAACATCTCAGTTGTGTAAAAGCAGGCAGTTACCACAGTAAAGCAAGAAAAATATTTATAGTGTTATGATCTTATTGAAATAAGAGTAATACATGGTCTGCTTGAATCATTAATAATGTTGTTTATGTTATCCAAGCTGTTTGAGCTCTAGAGATGGTATCAGAGTGTCCAGTATTGAAGTTCTTTACAGTTTCAGTGTCTCTGTTAGATTTTTGCAGTTTTACAAGCTTCCTATGCCTCACAAAAGGTCACTGACTTTTTAATTATCAAGAGCTTCTCAGGCTTTGCAAGTATCACAAACTTTATAAACTTAACATTTTTTTACAAGTGGGTTGACCAAACTTGAGATTATATTCTGATTAGGTTATTATATGCTTTAAAAATCTTACTTTCATGTTCTTAAATGCAATTTTACTGTTAACCAACAAACAATATGCTTCCTAAACAAAT
>JAUUDW010385730.1:0-12954 GCA_032361385.1 Panulirus guttatus
TTCCCTTCTATTATCTTCAATCACTCCATGCCTCGATTTCACTTAATTTTCATATCATCTTCATCGTTTTTGAGTTACGTTCCCATTAAAGCGATAAGAAGCCTGAAACCTAATTGACACTGGAGTACCTCACAGAGAAATCGGGCGGGGAGTCGGTCAGGGCCCCTGAGGAGACCTCTCGTAAAAACTTTTATTCCTGTTGTAAACTCAATTTAATGTCTGTAGGTGTTGGCCAAAGGAGTAAATCTTAAACCCTGGAAGGGTGATGTCTACGAGGTACTGGGAATATTGCGTGTCGCCCGATCCTATATATCGAGCGACCGCAAGAACCCGTAAGGACAACTGTGGCAGAAACAAAAGAATGATTTGCGTTGTGGCTCCCCCTATAACATCCTTGGCGGCAACGACTAGTCATCTCGCAGGTGTCCGTTAATTGCCATTGATCAGATGGGAGCGTACTGCAGAATCTATGGTCCCAGTGGGTCTTCTGCCACTGAGTAGATAAGAGAGTCCGCGGTGTGTATGTTGTATTAGATCATTGGGTCATGCTGTCTACGTCTATCACTGAAAGGCGTCGATGAAGCAGCTTGTGTTGGTATTGATTATGGCGGTCTTACCGAGTCTGTTCTTAATGGTCCTTCTGCTACAGCCTGTAGCAGCCTTGTTATGAGGGGTTTTGATGGTTCTATTAACACTGCTCGTGGTGGTTTTACTCTGACGTGTTGATGGGTCAGCCAACACTTCTTCTGGAGGTCTCATTGTGAGTGTGGTTATTGGTGCTGCTGATACTACTGCTCATGATGGTCTTTACTACGAGTTTTGTCTTAGTTTGGCTGTGTTCATGGTCCTGTCAGTACTACATATGTTTTTATTTTTTTCTTTCTGATCGTTGTAAATGATTGTTAGTACTGCTTTCGGTGGAAACGAGACGACTTTTGTTAGTGACTCTACAGAACCCTTGTCAGTGGTACTATCAGGAGTATGGATCATATAACCTGACAGTTTCTTGTGCTCAGTAGGGTATATGTCTGACATTCTTGGGAGTTAGTTGGTCACACTGACTAGAGACATAAAGTTGAGGTCTTAGATATTCATTATCTTCTTATATCATAAAGATATAACTGATTACACATGACCGTCCTTCTCCTTTTAGTCTGTGTTGATACTGAAACATTACTCACTCAGAAGATTCAATATCATAAACATCACTGGCGATATAAGAATATCAGGGGAGAAAGCAAGATTACATGGTGGTGTATGAGGCATATGATAGATGCTGGCTGAAATTTTTCCAGAGGATTAGTGATGACGTCCGTCCGTCCGTCCGTCTGTCTGTCTGTCTGTCTGTCTGTCTGTCTGTCTGTCTGTCTGTGTGTTATCAATATTAGTGGGGAGTGAATGTTACATATCAATTACCCTATTTCTTAACTTTAAACATCCACCATGGTGCACGTGCTGTGATAATCTTCAAGATTCTATACTGATCTGACAGTATGGATGATTAGCTTATTATTGTAATGATGTAAAGAGAAACACTAGATGGCACGTTAAGTACAAAAACAGCACTGTAGATGAACGTTTTCCTTTTAAGAGATTCGTATGGCATTTATCAATCTTTATTTTGATGCATGCCATTCATGTGATACCTTGAATAGGTAACAGGTCGTACGAAAAGTATTTCAAGGGACACTGATAGCACATTTTGTATAGGTATGACAATGACACCATACCAATGTGTTGCTTGCCACGACGTAATGTGCCGTCATCAATCATTCACCTCACCTGGCAGGACCTTGCTACCGTCGAGATATCTACCACCCCCACTAGTAACGAAAACAACAACAACAACAACAACAACAACAACAACAACAACAATAGCAAAAACATCAACAGATATGCCATCATCATCGCTGCAAACAAGACACTGTCACCACCAAAACAAGCACCTACAATACTGCCATCAGCATCAATATGAGCATCATCAACAACATCAACATCATCGTCACTACTATCACCACCACTAATACGGCTAGAACCATCATCACCATCTCTACCACTAGAGCGACTACAACCATCATCATCTCTACCATTAAAACAGCTACATCCATTATCATCATCTCCAACTCTAGAAGGACTACAACCATTATCATCATCTCCACCACTAGAACGATTACAGCCATTATCACCATCACCACCACCATTATCACCCTCCTCCATTGTAAGTAGCCCAATCACCAGCATCAGATGTGCTTCTGTTGCCCTAACAACATGTTTCAGAGCAATTCCTTGAAGCACACATGACCACTTCTCCTTGTAGAGCGCTAACTGACTGGAATACCAGCGCCACGTCTTGTTCAAGTATATTTAGCTATCCGTGACCACACCTGTAGACCAGGAAGTGTACCTGAGAAATTCGCCAAATTCTGTCATCTTTCATGTCGATTGTAAACGACTATTCTCCAATTACTTACTCAGTGGTGGGTGAGGAAGTGATATAGGTTTCCCAGTAATGCCACCAGGAGTTGTTCTGCGCGTTAAGAAGACGCAGACTGCTGTTCTATGTTCTAAGCTAGACGTAACTCCACCACTGCGACGGGGCCACATAGATTTCACCTCACGTCTTATTGCGTTGCATTAAGCACTTGCACGTTACGACATCAAGATGCTATGTTGAGATTATGGTCTGCATTCAAATTCGCCCTCATTTATGTATCACAGTAAAATGGCAGGCCATCAAATATCGCCAGGAAGTCACCGTAGAGAAGAGCATTAATCATCTCTCGGTGTTACATAAACCCTTGTTGATGATAAGACTTTACGGGGAAAACAGGAAACATAAATGGTAAAATGATGTCAGAAATGTTTCATTAGGATAATCATATGAACAGTTGGTCTATGTAGCTCGGAATTAAGCGTGTTGCAGTCCTTATAGAAGACAAAAGGGGAGCCAAGATGTTTTAATTCTTCCATAGAGATGAATTGATCCGTATACCATCTGTGGGTAGTTTGATCTAGTGTCTGGTGAACTGAGAAAAGAGTTCTTTGAAGTGGTTTAAAGCAGTTTGGATTGGGAAAGGTCACAACTTGCGAACTGATTGGGATTTTAATGGTATTTTTGCTAGCTCACTGGAAATTCTGGTCTGAAAGTAGAATTAGATAATCATGGTATTGAAGTGATCTCTCTCTCTCTCTCTGTCTCTCTCTCTCTCTCTCTCTCTCTCTCTAGTAAGTAGTGGGTCGTAAGCAGCCTCCGACCAGGGAGGTATATTACTGGTACTACTCTCCTGGGCATTGTGGGCATTACTGACGACTGGGAGAGTAAGCGGTAAGCGATAACTCTGCAGTCTGGCAAAATTTCGTGGCAAACACTCGTAAGTAATCTCGGTAGCAGGTGGTAGGCAGTCACCTACCAGGGAGGTAATACCGCCTGGGTATCGGGAAGATTAGTGAATACTGCGCAGTGAGCCCGCACCTCAGTGGCTGTTATGTTCAATTCCTTATTGAAAAATCAAATATAAATCCATGTCAAATTTCCCAAACTTCATCTTGTCGGCTTTTTAAACCAGCCCCACTAACAAAATCCACCTCAGATCACTATAAGGACGCTGCTTTCAAAATCGTCGTACACCAGGAGACGTTAAGAACAAAGTAAAGAACCCAGCTCTATATGGGCACATCGGCCTGCCTTCGAGTGAGGAGGGTCATGCACCAGGACACAGACACTCCTGGGCTAGGCCTGCCAGACCTGCGGAGCTTTACGCCAACTGAAGTTGGTATCCATACATTGCCAAGTTATATCTTCGACTGGTGTTCAACAATTTCAGCAACACTGGTGGCCTGACTCTAAGAAAACTAAATACATTCTTCAGTTAAGTTAGTTTCCTGTACAGACATTCCATATAAGATCTGCAGGCAGCTAAGGCGAGTAACACGAGTTATGCTGACGAATAACACTTCATCAGCAGGTGATATAGCTTCTGCACTCAACCATACTGCAACTTTCAAGGGCAACGTGCGAAGCTCCTGTGTGTAACATGGTTTGCAGACATGTGATGCAAGTCTTCAAAAAAGAAAGGCGAGTAAAAGAGCTTATACGGTCAGCTGCTAACCGTCCATATGAAAGTAAAAAAGCACAAGCAGATAAAAACACTTAAGTGAAGACATAAGCCCTGTTCCACGTCACTGGGGATATAATTTGAACTTACAGATGACATAATTCAAACAGTCAAATTTTTCTTGCAAGGAACACTGGGCAAAAAATGCAAAAAGCAAAACTCCAGGCAAATAACACAACTCCTTTCAAAAAATTAGACTGCAAACAAATAACACAACTTCTCTTGGCAGGTGATATAAAATCTACTGGCAGGTGATATCTACACATAGTTAAGAGTCGTTCTACAATGATAATTCAAGTATCCTTCAGTAGAGGGAAAAGGGGCATACGGTCACGGTAAAACACATCTGGCCTTTTAGTTAGAATTATCCTTCCAATGGATATCGCTAACAGGCAGACTTCGAGAGTTGTTTCCAGGTTATTGATAGTTTAATGTATTTTTTGTGTCAAACGAAAACTTATCCAGTCCAAACTCATCGCCAAGTACCCGACAAGTCTTCCTATGCATAACTAACTACCTACTGGAAAATATCACAGCACTTATCACAGTCTACGAGAGAAACGATTGTGGGAGCCTCATCCTTGTGTAATATGGATATAACTTGCCAGGCGTAAATCCAGCACGGCAAGTAAAGTTAAAGCCTGAAACATTACAGGTATGAAACACTTCTGATTATATCATTTCTGGGCCATAAACTGGTGAGATTTGTGTTATAAAACTCTCTGATGCCTCTGCTGATAGTTATATATACCTATATAGTTTCTATCGAAAAAGTAAGAGTTTGAAGGTGTTTAGGGTTAAAGTTGTAATACTCAAACACTATCCATTCATGTTTAGTCTCATATCAATGCTCACAGTGAGGGGAAAAGAATGGGTAAGGGGGAGAGAATGAGGCCAGTTAGTGGAGAAGACGAAGTTGGGTCGCTCGCTAACCACAAGATTTCAAAATTTGCTGATGAAGATGTTTCCTTTCGGACTGAGCAGGTAAGACGACTCGAAAACTGGTCATCATTACACTGAACGTGCTGGCGGCATTTCTGGTGAGCGGGAGGGAAAAGGTGAGAAGGCAAAAGCGTGTGGTTAATGGGAGGCAGTGAGTCGGTAAAAGGGAAAGAGGTGATTAGTGTAAGGGAGAGACAGAGCTGGGGAGACGAGGAGGTGGTGTGGTTAAGGGAGTGGGCTTTTCAGAAGGACAAAGTGGCATGAGGAGGAATACTGTGGCTTGGTGAAAGAGAGGATGTGTAATGGTGAGGCAGAGGAAGTGGATGGTTAGAAGAATGGGTTCCGTATGGTGAGTAATGGAATGAGAGGATAAGAGGAAGGAAATGGATAAACAGGAGAGAGTGGGAGTGGGTTGGTGAGAGGGAAGAATACTGCAGTGAATGGAACGAAGCGGGTTGGTGAGGAGGCAGCAGAGTGGTGAGAGAGAAACGGATGATACGCCTAAGGGGAAATGTAATGTTTACAGAGGGAGCGCGGGACGTCGTGGAGGATGGACTGTGGTGGTGAGAGGGAGAGGAAACGTTCTTGTACGGTGAGACGGTAGGGCAAGGCGAAGGGTGAGGCGGCATATGGAAGGGAGGGTAAATGGTAAAGGTGTGGAGTGGGTCGGTGAAAGGGAGGGAGTTGAGGGTTGAGAGACCAAACAGACAAATACGATAATCTTGTTGATAATGATACCTATAACTTCATTATTCTCTTGATCAATGTACTATATTACATTGATTCCCGGCCCCAATTTACTTAGATGATTACTTATTAACACCAGCTTAAGAAACATTCGTTAGTTTTATCACTTTGATAGTTACAAAAATGTTTTCTATCTATGATTTACCTTAGGATGTCATGAGACACTTAACCGAGATCATTTACTCAACCCAAGCCAGCCGAGTCAGCTGACGTTTTTGTAACTGGCGTCAAACGGAAAAGTTCTCATTTAGCCAGCGCTGATACCCAGTCATCACCTCACACTAAATTTCAACCTCAGAGACAAGGAAACATTCTTTTCAAAACTTCTAGCAGCATTTTGTCGCACACTTCTCTAGGAGAGCTCTCCTCACCTCAGATACGATATATGCAGCCGCGAGTGTCAGTTGCTCAAACACACTATTAACATATTTTACTCCGGGCAGGATCAGAGGTCAAATATTTCGCTTTTCTATCGATGGGCATCGCATAATTCTAGGATGATTTATCCTCCGGTTTGCGTCTCATAACCCGCGCTAAACACCGGGTTTTCCACGCAGCAAAAACTCCATAATCAATTACCTGGACATACACACACACAGGCTATAAAAACTAGTTTTCATTAAGCTCGTGATGAATAGCCATTTAATTTCAAGCGTCAACCGCCGTGCGCTGTGCGCCGTCCCATCCCGTCCCGCGCAGGTGCCCCGGGCTACCTATTGCGCTGGTTCGGCTCCTCTCTCTCTCTCTCTCTACGTCTTTGTTATTGGGGCCACGCCGGGTGTTTCTAGGTCCTCTCTTGGTTATGAAAGCCATCTCTTCAGTCCCATTCTCTCTGAGTTTAACGGATGCTCAGGGAGAGGTATAGGGATTAGTAGCAGTATATAAAGCAATCTAAACAATTAAGAAATGGGGAGAGTTTGAGTGTTACTGAAAGTAATAAAAGGAAAAAAATATACGTTGACGTGAAAGCTAAGTTCCCTTAGCTGAATCTAATTCACTATGATTATGAATGAGGAAATACTGTTGTTATAGTGAGGTCGCGAGCTCACGTCGGAGCGTTGGTGAGGAAATAGGTAGAATTGCAAAGCGGAGATCCAGAATTTTAGTGGTCGCGTCTAGAAAGATACGCCAGACGGATGGATTTCTTTGGCTGACGGGTCTTCATAAGCATCAGTGATTGCTATGACTACTAGGATCTGCAGACGCTAATATCTATACATTGGTTACCCATTATTAACACCTACAATCACCTTGGGTCTATAATACAGAATAATGAAAATGAAAAAACTACGGGATATTCGTCCGTGGGAATAAGGGTAAGAGAGAACTGTACTTTTATGAAAAATTACACTGATAACGGGGCTTTTCTCGCTTGCGTTTAAAGAACTGCCAGAGAAGCCTGCTCATAAACCACTGGACTGGAATACTCGGATGGCATAAACTGCAGGTAAACCTAACCTTGAAAGTTTTGATAAATAAGAATGCTCGATACATAAATAGTAATAGCAAAACATGAAATTATACTAAGGAGAGAAAATGTGCTTCAGAGTGGAGACTTATCACAACTTGCCATGCTGCTAAATTTATTCAACACAAGGCCGCCTACCTTCTCCTAATTTCACGGAGTCATTTCATTTTGTTCATACTATGAGATAAATTAGATACACAAACTTAAGAACTGCCGCTTTTGCCTTCTCATCGATGGGCTGGTAAACAGGTTATGAGTGTTTGTGGGAATGCTCATAGGTGATCGGATATGGATTTTCTTCCCAATCGCAATATCAGCTTGTGGAACAATGAACAGCTCTTCATAAAGAGAAACAAATATCATAGATTGGCGCAACATTACATAACTTAAAAATGAATTTAAGACTGTTAGAACTTTAAGTGAATTAATACTCTGCCCTTTCTGCCATGACTGGCTGTATTGATCAAGCTCTTATCTGAGCTAAGATTCCACTTCAGTTTGCCATCATCTGCTGGACTCACCATTTACCAGTAATGCCAGTTTCGCATCCTTGAACTAACCTTTGATCAAAGTTGGACACATTTTTGCATATAAATCCACGCACTGGGATCATGGTATTTTGGGAGCCAGTTGCATTCATTCTTAGCTAGTTCGCACGCCCAAAAAGATGAAAAACATTTTGCAAACATATTCCCACGAACTAATAATATCATGGAACTTTTCAAAGAAAAGTTCAGCTCTCTTTAGAGGCAGAAATGATTCACTCAACATTTTTTTTTCGTTAATTATCCATGAGGTCGATAACGTTCATTTAGTGGAGTGGTGAAAGGTACATTCCTCCCTGGACGTGTTTGCTAATAGAGTGGTTGACTAAGCAAGAAGCCATCAACCCGTGGAGAGAATATTTTCAATAAGTGATTGGGAGTGATGTATAGGTGGCAAGATTGGGTGATGGTGCGATGTGATTTGAGATCAAGAGAGTGCAAACAAGTTAAACGATAGAGGAAGGCATCTCATGAAGTGAGGTAAAAAGACTTGGAATATATCTATCGAAAGGAGGAAAGGCTGGGGTGTCGATCGCATTGGGAACGAGATGATGAAGAGTGGTTGGCCAAACGCTGTTAATGGACTTGCAAATTGCTCATGGCAGTAGAGGCTGTGTGCCAAATGAGTGGACGAAGACGATAATCATTTTGCAGCATGAAGGCAAAAGGTCCTTTTAAGGGGTCTTCGGGAGCTCTGAATCTCTATGATGTGCATGGAAGAAGTTTCACTGCTGTAGAGGCGCACTCTTACAGAAGACATATAGCTAGTGCGGAAGTAAATAAGTAGTTTGAAATAATTTTGGGGTACGTCAGTGCTTTGTAATAACACCATGGTTGCTTGATATTTCTCTTTGTCACATAAATCGGACAGCACTTGAGACGAGAGTGAGGAGGGCGTTACTGTGAGGTACAGCTGGATCATGGAAGGATATCACGCAAATCATCACAGTTGTTATACGCAGATGACTCTCTTCTGTTGGCTGAATCAGGAAGAAAGTGGGTGGAACGGTTTGTCGCTTGAACGGTATGTATTTAGGGAAAGTCCAGAACAGATGCAACAAAGAACAAGTTTCATATTCTGAAAGGGATAGATATTCTCAGCGTCAAATGCGTTTGAGGGGAAAATCATTGTTCTTAATTATTTCAAGTATTTGAAAGTGATCAGCAACGAAGGAGTGGAAAAACTTACGTGCTCATATGCAATGCAGAGAAACTGGAAGTGAACTGAGAACTCTAAAGTTGGAATTATTAGTATAAATAAAGCATGGTGATGTGAAGATCTCGTTAGCAAGATGTATGGGGGAAAAGTCTTTTAAAATTATACAATCAAGTAAGATATATTGCAAATGATATACGTACGTGAAGGAGATATGTGGTGGTGGTCGGATAATTGAGGGTGTAGGGAGAAAAGGAAAACCACGAAAGAGGAGGATTGATGTATCTGATTAGAGTGTCTGTGGCTGCAGATATTTCAAATGACACCAAGGGTCGTGTTTTGTGTTTGAATTCGTACGTCAGAAGGAAGACGTCACTCTCACTTAACGAATCAACTTAGTATGCAGAGTGAACTTTTAGATACGAGGTTATGTTCCTTTACAGGCTCTTGTTCTCTTCAACTCAACTGACAAAAATGACAATGTATTCAGAGGACTGAAAAGCTGCGAGCAATTGAAAATTATGTAATGATGGATTGACAGACAGATCTGCCTTTGTTTTTAACATGTCATTAATTGTTTGAATACACTTTTTAGACATATAACTGACAAATATAATAATGCATGAATTCCTATTCCCAGCCACAAAAGCTTTTGAGCAGAAATTGCGTAAGCAATGATTTTCTTGACGGTCAGTATTTGTTATTATCACTAGCATGCGCAAGAGGTTACGAACACCCTACTTTTCATTCCTGCTCCTTCCAGCCTCCATATTACATCATCCGTGGACCATTTACCACGACCAACGTTGCCCTAAACCACCTACCATCATCAGCCATCACTTCATCTCCGAGCAACGCCTGTCGTGATAAGCATCACCACATCATTATACATATAACTTAATTCCCTCTCCACTACTTGCTCTCATTACCATCAGCTTTCTGAATCCTCTACCATCACCAGTGATGTCTGTATCACCTGCTGTTATTATCACTACTTCCATCAGCTTCATCTCCTCGCCATTACTACAACCCTAGCCTCATCTCCCTCACCGACTACCTCTACTCCAACATAGTAGTAGTGATTTACTAAGTGATTCTTATAACTTTTAGACTTACCTGCTGGGCTATGTCTGGACTCGGATTGTGTCTATCCACAGTGAAAACGTTTGGTAAAAGGTCACTAGAATGAACGCTAAGCAGGTGAGGGTCTAACAGAGGTGGATATTAACAGTTGACATTACTAGATTACAAAGTACCTGCATTAGTTGACATTTTCCTGTTCCTTTCTCGAAACTTGACGAAGGCAGAAGTTTTTGAAATACCTCGAGAATCCTCGACTATGAAATCGAGGATATAAACAAGTCCTCTTGAATCATGGTAGGACTTCTCTGCAAGGACAATATTCGGACAGAGAAACGTACGGTCAGTAAAATAATATAAATATTCCAAAAACTGCTTGATATTGCGTTAAGAGGCTGAGAGGAGAGGAAAGTACAGAGACTCACATCTGCTACGATAGAAATTCCTTAGCGTTGGGTGGCAATGAAGATGAAACAAGGTTGGCTCATATTTGCCAAGGTAACGATACACCGTTTTTTTTATTTTTCTAAAAGGTTCATCCAGATGATGAATTTGGCTGATCATGGGAGGACCTGGGAGGTCATTAGTAATTTTTGCTCCCTCCTCACACGCAAAAACGAAATTGAATTCCAAAGATGGTCAAACTAGAAGAAATTCGCCGGAGCAGACATTATATTATCACCACGATTTTATGCAAGCCAAGTATAATGCTTCTTATTCAGACGACATCTGCAAATAGGGACACTGAATATCTACATTTTGAGAGAGAGCTGAGGCACGGACTCTAGGACCAAGAAGTGACAATATGAAGAGAATCCTAAAGACGGTAGGAAGAGATGTGGTACCAGCATAATTCATAATCCTTACCTTCGACATGCAGGGTCTCCGAGTAAAGATCAAGGCGGTGTGGCTGAAATTGGAAATCAAGCAGTACATTCCATCGTCACGTCATTGTTTCCAAGATTACATCATGTCTACTTTGCTTGACATGTGAAACTGTGTCAAATGCATCGTAAATGTCATGGTTATGTATGCTCATAGGTCATTTCATTAAGTACTAAATGACGCATCTACAGAGATGACAACTCCCTAAGATCAAAGAAAGAAGGCATAAGACAGTCAAAAACTTAAAAGTGATGCGTAAAAGCTTTTACAAAAGCCATGCCATAACCAATCTTTTTTTTATGTTGAAGGCTCCAGTCAAGGAAAAAGTCCACATCAAGGCCGGGCCTTAACTGAAATATAGAGAGAATTATGAAAGGGAAAAAGGAAAGACAAGGTAAAGCATTTACTCCGGTCCCAATAACAGTAGAGGCAACAGCAGGGAAGAAACAGCAGTAACAACTATACCACCAGAAAAGTTGGAGGATGAAGAGCAAAGCTTCCAATAAAGCAACAGCAACTCCTAATAAAGGCACATCAGCAACAACAAAGGAGGAAGAGAAGTGCTTACGAGACCAGGAACACCACGACTACCAACACCTACACAATGGAGAGAAGCGGTTGTCCTTACAGATCCCACAACACCTTCAGCTTTTCTCTCTTTCTTGAGGTATTACGAACCCATCTCCGACATGAGCTATGTGTGTGTAGAGTGGTGGATATCACGGCATATACGTAGTATAGTAAAGTGTTTAGAGAAAAGATATACCAAATTTTAGTCGAATAAAGTCCAAACGCTAACTCAGGTGGACAATGCTATCACGACTCACTTTTGCAATACGCCATTCAGCTAACTACCGTCTTAATCTGAAACACTGCTTACGACACTTCGCGAAAGCTTGCTAGAGAAAGCTTTACCATCCCATGGATGCAGCTCAAACGTTACTCTTTAATCTTTGCTTTTCTTTCTTTTTTTTTCTTTTTAAATCACATCTTACTCACCTGTCGTGCTGAAGTAATTGCTTAATTAATTTTAACAAATGCGCAAACAACCTCCCCGCTGCCGCAGACAAATGGGAGGGCCGCACGCGACGGGCCGCAGCTCTCTCTCTCTCTCTCTCTCTCTCTCTCTCTCTCTCTCTCTCTCTCTCTCTCTCTCTCTCTCCCCGGGCAGCCCACCCACCCACAACCCACCCACCCACCCATAGCCCACCACCGCCCATCGCCACCACACACAGTGTGTATGTGGGGGTCCTCCTGTCAGTGCTTGATGAGTGGTGCGCCCCAGCGTGCTCGCTGAGTGGGTCCTCTTGATGATGCTCGATGAGTGGATCCTCTCGATGATGCTTGCTGAGTGGGTTTGCTATAGTGTGTTGGGTTTCTCTCTCCTCTCGCTCTCTGAGTGGCCTATATGCTCGCTAAGTGGGCCTCCTCCTCCTCCTCCTCCCGTTTATGCTTGTTAAGTGGCCCACTTTTCGTTTTCTGTGCTTGCTTATTGATTAGTGATTCACTTGTTGCTTGTGCTCGTTCAGTGGGTCGTCCTGTTTATGCTCGCTGAGTCGAGTGTTGGCCTATATATACCCTATGCCTGTTGGCTGATCCATCCCCCCTGTTCTGCTTTTCTTTTGCTCTATAAGTGGCCTTGAATTAGACATTCCGCTTGTTATCTCTAGAGCTCGTTGAGTGGCCCAGTTGTCTGTAGGTGTCAGTGGTAGCGACCCTCCCCCCAACCTCTCCTCCCAATTCTTTCTCCTTCCCCCCCCCCCCCCAATTGGGTGGTTTGCCCTCTTTGCGAGTGATTGGACGGTTGTCCTTTGCTCGCTGAGTGGTCGGTTTGTGTATGATGCTCGCTGAGTGTTTGCTGTTTGATCTGTGTTCACTTGATGAGTTGATGCCTTGTGCTCGATGAGTGATGTGCTGGTTATTCGTGCTCACTAAGTGGGCATCGTATTGTATATTGTGCTCATTGAGTGGGCTTCTGATCGTATATCATGCTCACTGAGGGGAATGAATTGTACA
>JAUUDW010386281.1:0-12947 GCA_032361385.1 Panulirus guttatus
TTATAGTAAAATTTGTATTATGTAAGTGTTTGGTCATGGTAAAGATTGTATTTTAGGATTTTCTGATCTTTAAGCAGGCACACCTAGATAAACATGTCATCCATACATTACATGAACCTTCCATACCTGCAAAAATCATCTTTATGAAATAAATTACAGTTAACCCTAACCATGTAAATTTGCTATGTAGAATTTGTGTTCATGAGTTTTTCTTTTAGATTTTTTCTTACTTGGTGAATTTTTACACTTCCTTGTTTCGTAACATCAGTTTTACTTCAAATTATTGCTTGGGCTTTTTAACATCTTTTATGCATTTAGTGAAAGAATTTACGTGTAATATTCATGATTTTGAGAAAAGCTAGAGGAGTTTCACCATATTTTATTTCAAACTTCACAGTAAGATATGTAGTTTGCATGAACTGTAATTGGTTACTTGATATGTGATAATAATGGTTACTTGTCCTTCTAGGGGCGGTGTAAGTCCCGCAGAGGGGCCCACTCCTCCTGCTCCCCCACCGCCGCCGCCACAACAGCAACCACAATCTGACGGCTACTGGAATATGCACCTTGAGGTGCTCAGGTTAGGCTTCTACACAATGTGCCTGTATCTCTCGCCTGGTGTTGTGGAACTGTTCGCATGTATGCTAGTAACCCAACATGGCAACATTTTTGCATGTATGCTATTTTCTGTTCATTTATTGCTTATTGTTTTTCCAGTTTTCCTATCACTTAGGCTAACTATAGGAAATAGAATTAAATTTTATCTGTAAAATGAAAATTCACGGCATAGACTTTAACTCCATTCACAAACCATTTTTATCAGGATGTGTGAAATAACCACTTGCTGATTTGCCTGCAGTCACCTCATTTCCCCACCTTCTTACACATCTCATGTGCACCTTCATCACTAATATAATTTCCTCATCTCCACCTTACCACACTCTTCTCATATTACTGTTACATCTCTCTCATTTCCCTACAGCCTTCATTGTATAACCCCCAAAATCCTCTTTTCTACTCAGTTATGTTCTTTTCCCCCGCCTTTCTCCAAATTCCTCTCATTTCTCGACTGTCAGGGTTTTTTTTATGTATCCCTAATCCTTTCAGTTTCATATTACCACACTATTCTCACCAATGTAATGCTGCATATCTCTCGTCTTTCAACCATCACATCCTCCTTCACTGTCCTGCTACCAGTCCGTATTTTGTCACAGCTATCACAGTTCTCGTATTAGCCCATTGCCACACATTTTGCACCTTACTTGGACCTCATCCACTCTGGCCCTCCTGCTGATAAGAATGCTTCTATCCAAGCCCACACCTTTCTCACATGGCTACTATCACCCCTCCCACCTTCTCACTTTCACACCCTCTTTCTCATCATTGTTTTGGCTCTCTTGCCTACACTTTGTGGCTAATTGCTCCCATGCACCTGCTATCTTTATATTCATGTGTGTACTAGATAATGCATTGATATTTATGGTTCCTTTATGTTGACTAACATACCCATATATATTTCAGTGCAGTAACTGATCATTAGATGCAGTGATTCACTCATAGTTTACTGGCTGCATTTGATGTATTATTATTTATGCTTAATGTAGCACTTCCATGCAAAAGTGTCTAGCTTCAGAAGCACCAGCTATTGTGTGTATACTTGATGTCATCTTTTTCAAGAGATATTGATTATCACATGTGTTGGTGCTGAAATGTAAATTACTTTCAGTTTCTCGATATTGCATGTGAGATCCATCATTAACTTATGTTTTAAAGAAGGATTCAACATGTTATTTTTAATTTTATCTTGCTGAATTGATTGTGCCAGTGATATTGCCAATATAGTTTAGTTCGTACTACTAACAGCTAGAATTACGTGACAAAGTTCTAACACTGATAAAGTTATCATCACATTTTATTGTTCTAATGATACCTTAACCTAAAACTTGAGTATTAATCCATTAATCAGGAATAATGACTATATTGTAGAGCATAAATGGTTATGAATATGATGGGCAGTATCAGTGTGATGTAAATTTGATGATCAACCATATTTTTTCAGCATTTGGCTTGTTTTGAAATTCTTTTCTGATGAATGACCTTGAATACTAAGGTTATAAGGAATTCCTCTTTAAATCACTTCATGTGATAACTGTATTGTTAAATGACTGACTTGTATTTTAAAATCAAGGTTGAGGATATTTTTGCATGAAGTGTTATGGGTTACACCTTCTTTTACTGCATAGATATAAGGTAAATCTATACAGAATTTTAACTGTGAACATGTGTCACTTATGTTTTAAAGATTATTATTGGGATGCTTGGTATGCTATTAAGGCATAGTAAGGGTACATTAAATAACTCAAGTGATGTACTGAAAAGAGTGTATGGTACTTTCATTGAGTACATGATGTTTGTTTTTACTTTTGCAAATTAGACTTTCTACTTCAGTGTTCATGGCTGAATAGTGGAGTACCCTTGTGGATAGAATTAGTTGTAGTGCTTTAGTAGTAAAGTAATGAGCTTCTCCAACACCATGCAACCCTTACTTAAGAGCAGAAGTGGTTCCTGAATGCTGTTGATCTGAGTGTGGTGAAGGTACCCATAGCTCATTACTTGTGATCCGTTTTTCTTTTGCATGCACAAAGGCTTTTTTACCTATAATAATGTTGAAATAATTATATGTCACTTTTGTAATACAGGTATATATGAAGAAGTTAGTGCCAAAGTTGGTGAAAACAATGAAAGTATTAGTTTAATTAACTGAGTGAAAAGTTCAAAGTGAGGGAAGGAAAAGTTTGGCATATATCAGGAAAAGCTCTATATGTCAAAGAAAGAGATGCAGTTGCTATACACTTTAGGTACTAGTGTGGTTCATATAGAAGGAGTAGAAACCTTCTGCCAGGATAATGAAGGATTTAAACTAATCAGGAAAGCCTTGAAGGCTCCGATGCCGGTGAAGAGTAGCATCATAGTGACTCAGAACAGATTTCACATATTGAAAGAAACAGATCTTGACAAACCTAAAGTTTTGCTAGTTGTTAACTTCCTAGTCATGCACCAAAACAAAGAGTTTTGTGCAGGGATCACAAATGAGAGACATTTATACTGCAATGACTAGGAATGGAGACTGACAGCATTATTGAAGAGTGTGAGAACTTTATCAGTGATGCATTTACACTGTACATTAGGGAACCAACAATGTCTTTAGTGGTAGGTTAAGATTTCATAGGTAGTTAAACTCACAAGCAGATTTAAAGACACATTCAAAGAGCTGGTAACATTTAGTATCCTTCTGAGGTATTCATGCTACTGTATTAAACAGAATCAGAGTTATGTATAAACATGTTAGGCTGAGGAATTCATTTTATAGATATGTAGGATGATTTCAGCTGTGACAGAAACCTGTTCAGTAGAGATGGGCTGCATCTGAATATGGTAGGACCTACAAGTTTATGCAAAGTGGAAGATAAACACATTAGGAACATGTCCAGTAAATTATGTTGATTTAGGAAAACTATGGCTTTTATTTCTTCTACAATACAATGTTCAGAGAATATGGATGATGGAGGTACTTGAGAAGGTTCTTCATAGCGCACCTTTAAATATAGGAAATGGTCTTTTGATGGTATGTATTTCATAGTGTATGAAAAAAAGACTTGGTACCATGGTTTTAGTTAAGGCTGATCAGTAATAATATTTCTTTATCTACAACAGTGTTGACGAAAATCTAATACACATGGAGGTTGTCCTGTGTATGCATGAATTTAAGCAGGGCAATTCTCTCTCTAGCTTTGCTACTGTGTAAACCCATAAGAAAGAATTAAGTCCAGTTTCACTATGATGATACCTATTGGAATACTTTCACTCTTCATCAGAATTGCCTAACTCATTGACAGAAAAATTGTAGAATTCTGAGAGAATGTGGTAAAAATGCTTCATTTGTTTCACCTTTCGGCTTTAATAAATCATAAAGTCCCATGCTTAGTGGTATTTTTTTCAGGGAATTTCATCTGCATAAATGTTTCATGTACTGTAAGGACTTATGCCTTTTATTAAGGATTATGTAAATGACTTCTAATATTAGTTTGTTTTTCTACAGCAAGCTGAAGGGTGAGGTAAAGGACTGGTATGAGGGAGACACCCTAGATGCTGGGCTAGGGCAGGGTGGGGGTGTGAAACAGGAACAGGACACTTATGCACCTTACTCACATCTGCATCAACATCATCCAATGACCCCAGAATCCATGCATGGTACAACGCTCAATGGACCACATAACGGACCTCTCAGTGGTCCTCACAACGGACCTCACAATGGACCTCACATGGGCTACCCTCTCCAACAGCAAACTCAGCAACAGCATCAACAACATTACCAGAGTTACCAGAGTCATCCAGGGATGGGTGACATGGCCCCTATGTCCCCAGGGTATCAGGGCCATCCGAGACCACACCCCCAGCAACACATGAACCAGCAACACATGGGTCAACATATGGGTCAGTACCCTGACCAACAACATAGTCAGTATGGTCAGTATGGTCAGATGGGTGGCCATATGGGACAAGGAATGCAAGGTCACCCAGGCCATGAAGGCCCTCCAGGCCGGGAGGGTGATCCCTACAGTTTTGTGGATGAGTATAGTGGCCCACCTCCTAGACCTGTTGAGGAGGTCCTTGGTCAGACCCAACCTAAAAGAAGAGGCCGCAAACCAAAACATATAAAGCTTATGGAGAATGGGTAAGTTTGATCAAAAATTTTTAATAAAATTATATTAATTAAAATCCATGATATGAAAAGTTGTTTGGTTAGAATGAAACTTTTTGATAAAGAGCAATGAATTAAAAGGGTGTTCAGTATTTTAACTAGAAATCTCTAGATCAGACTGTTTTTTGATGAGGTGTGACTTTCTTGAAATGCTGTGTGATGGGAAATTTAATGAAATATTTTTTTGAACTTTACTCATACTTAAACTTGAATTAATTAATCATTTGACATTGATATATTTAGTAAATGTATCTACTTATGGCAGTGTTTTGAAGTAGTAGATACTTTACCATTTCGTTGTGCATTTTCTAAAGAGGTACATGTCTTGCACAAAAAAAAAAAGAAATACAAAGAATATTTCCCCTTGTAGAATAACTAAATCATAATTATTAAAGAAAATATCCAAAAAAAGTAATATGCTCTCTTCCACGTTAGTGTGGCAGGGTGGACAGACAAATGGCAGGCTGTAGTGGCATCAAGGATCCTCATTATTTATATAATTAAATGATGATCCTGGTTTTTTCTAGGTGTGATTTGGTTCTTCATTTACCAAAACACTTTATACTATGGAGGAAGCTGACACTCTGATGTTACATCTTTTTAGCTTATTTGTTTGATTTTCCTTGGTGTCTTTGATATTTTGGATTTACAGTATTTCATTATAATACAATCCAGCCATTGTTATGAATGGTTTGTAATTAGTTTTTTTTATTATACATGTATTTTTGAAATTATGAATTTAAAAACCACTTGCAACTTCACCACCTGTTCAGTGCAAATGGAGAGTGAGCTTGCTTGAATCAAAACAGTATCATATTTCTTGTTTCCCTTTTTAGGATTTTTTTTGCTGCCAGTTTAAACTAAAGGTAGATAATGAAGCAGGAAGTGCAGGTTAACAAGGCATCTTATAGTCTACGCTAGTGGAGACCCTTGCAGAGGGATGCACTGTAAGAGCAAGGGAAGATTATTCCTGTAATGTAGTGCCCTAAAGACTGCACTCACCTGTCATACAGATGTGGAATTATGATATTTGTGATGCTGCATGTCCCTGCCATTCAAACTTACACTTAAACCATTTTGTCTCATCTCGCTGTTGTGGTTTATTATATATCTTTTTTTCTCATTATTCTCAGTTTCTCCTTTCTCACATTTTTCCAGACTCTTTCACCAGCTTCTGGTGTTTCTTCTCTGAAGTCTGCCACCAGAACTGTGTCGTGTAAACGGAAGTTGACATATTTACACGTACTAGCTTCCCCTTTAGCAAGGTAGCATCAGAAACAAGCAAACAGTGACATTGTAAGCTTACATTGAGTCTAGAGCTATAATACACATTCCACAGAAGCCAGAGCAAATAAGAATAAGAAATGATAATGATAATTGAATCTCTTCTTTATATAATAATAAACATTATAATGATGATATTAATGATACTGATTATGATATTGGTAATAATGATAACATTAATAATAATTCCTTGGGATAGGGGGGAAAGAATAGTGCCCATGTATTCCCTGCGTGATGGTGAAGGCAACTAAGAGGGGCGGGAACTGGCAGCTGGAAATCTCCCATTCATGTATTACTCTCCAAAAGAAGGAACAGAGCAAGGAGCCAAGTGAGAAACTTTCCCCTCTAAGGCTCAGTCATCTTTTCTTGTCGCTACCTTGCTCATGCGGGAAATGGCGAGCATGTATGAAAAAAATGATAACAGTAATGATGATAATGATAATAAAAATTTTGCACTACTTGTTATTTGATTTACAAAGAAGTTAGAAGAAGGAATGAAAGAACCTCATGGTAATTTATTTTGTATGCGAATGATTCTTTGCACTTTGAGAGAGATTTTTTTATGCACTTCTCAAATGACTGTTAGATAAGAGACATTTATTGTGTAAATCCATGATTTTTTTCAAGCTATGATTCCCTATTAATTATTGATGTAACAGTCATGTAGTGCATCTGCACCGTAGATACTAATGATTCCTTTCCTTTCATCTTATAAGATATCATTAATCTTTGGTTAGGTTTATGAAAATCTTATGGGTTTTTTTCTTGTCATAAGGATTTTTAAAGAAATAACCTTTAGTCAAGAAAAATGAGTTTTTCCTTTTTATTGCAGAGGAGACCCATTAGCAATAGCTGCTGCTCAAGCTGCCCATGAAGCAAAGAAGCGCAAGTGGAAGCAAGTTGGTCCAGATGGCAAGCCAATCATAGCACCCATAAAACAAAGAAAGAAAGTCGATAGATTTGATGGTATTTCTGAAGATGAAGTAGCCAAGAGAACCTTACCTGATCATCTAGGACCCAACCTGGATATAGTCATTGTGAGTTTCAGGTGGCACAGTGATTACACCATAACATCACATTAACCCCCATTATGCTGCTAGTAGCAGTCTGTATATGGCTTCAGTATTTCAGATTTAGTTATTTACACAAAGTGTTGTATTGACTTATTCAAGAGTTATTATGAATTTGATTCTCATGAATGTTATCATCTTTTAACTAATATATGATTTACATTATGGCCCTGATATATAGACTGTAGTTGGCTTTGGGGTTAATATACAGCAGTAGACAGCCTCATTATTTTCCATTATTTAGTTTTTTTTTTTTTTTTTTTTTTTTTTTTTTTTTTAAGAAATGCTGCAAAAATTGTGTTTTCAAATATAAATATTGAAATCATTTCCTTGACGGAATACAACCCAAAAGGATTTAAACTTTTTTATCACTGAATAATAGGGATCTTATTATATTCCCATGAAATCTAACCAGCTCATTACCAAGACATTTATATGTAAAGTTTTATTATAATTGATAATTGCAGATCAATTAAGAATAGATGGATTAATGATTATCAGTGGGGCTGCAGTAGCTGTCAGATTTAAACCAGCCAGTGGGCCCGTGCCCGAATGAACAGTATAATCATGGTAACATGAAGATTTCTAAATTCCCATTCCAGATCGGAATAAATCCAGGTTTGTTTGCGGCATACAAAGGACATCATTATGCAGGCCCTGGAAACCACTTCTGTGAGTACTGAAAATTATCTGTCCTTCTGTCTTTTCACAACTTTTTCCTTATCCCTACCTGATTTATTTCTTGATTTCACTTTTTCTCCTGTCTTAGCTTATTATGTTCAGTTTTATATTGCTGTTTAGTTTGCTTCATCTTCATCTCATCAATTGCAAATTTCAAAAATACATTCCCATATCAATCTTATACTGTGCATCTTTGGATTGCACTGTCTATTTTAAGCTGTTTCGTGTAAAGGCACCTTCTAAGATTACAAGGCATAGTGAAGAGCACAAGTGGCCTTGTGATCGAATCTGCAGATAACAAAATAAGGACTTTTCCTCACATTATTGCCTGGTGCTTGGATTTGAACATTGACTTCTCATGTGACTCTTTCAAGCTCATAAGGATGCCATCTGTTTATATCCCAACCTGATGAGTTGGAGGATAGTTACCATACTGTCTGTTTGTCTTTATGACTGGGTATGAACTTTCGTTTGCATTGCCAGAACTATTTATCATGAGATCTGAAATTTTGCATGTGTATTTCTCAGGGATAGAACAAATGCATGCTTGAATTTAGCAATCACTTATTTGTGTATTATTTTTGGGATCAAACCTACCTTCTCTTTATGGGAACTCCTGATTTTTTTTTTCTTCTTTTTTTTGTACACGTTATGATATTCATCATAGATGCTGGAGCAATGTGTGTTGAAGGAATTGACTTTAATATAACTGTTACCAAATGAATTGATTAGATATCCACTGTGGTGTATTATTTCCTTTTCAGCATCATCACAGGTGCACATAATCAGGCTATTAAAACTACTTGACCCATATGAGGCTCACATTGCTGATGAAGTTTCGAGATATGTGCTGAGGAATTGTGTGGAGACACCAGCTAGGCATCTTGAAATAGTATTTAACTAGTCATTAGAGGAAGGTGTATCTCGGAGGCTGGAAGAGGGCAAATGTTGCACCTGCCTTTAAGCAGGGTGATTGGGAACTCACACTGAACTACAGACCAGCCTCCTTAACAAGTATGGTCAGAAAGCGATTGAATGACTCCTTGAAAAGAAGGAACTTCCTAAAAAGGAAACTGTGGATTTAGGGAAAGGAAGCCATTTATTATGAATATTCTAGAACTTCTATTACAGGATGAGCTCAATCTTAGAACAAAGAGATGGATTGATAGAATGTGTTCGTGGACTACCAAAATGCTTTTGACACTGTACCATATTGGAGTGTGATGAAGCTAAATATTCAGGCAGGAATAAATGATAGGCTCCTCTGCTGGATGGAAGATTACTTTAGTAGAAGGGAGAAAAGAACTCAGGGTAGAGGAGCATATGCAAAATGTGGCTGGTCACCACTGGTCTGCTACAAGGTTCAGTCTTATGCCCACGGCTATTCTTTATATATATTAATGACTTGCCTAACGAACTGGACTTTTAACTACACGTTTGCAGATGATACCATGATTGCATTAGCATATATGGGGGATCTGAACAAACTTTGAGGTTAGCCTGATAAATGGTTGATGAACTATAATGTAATCAAGTGTAGAATGATAAAGATAAGATAGTAAAAGAAGGCCTCAATTCGGTTATTACCTAGCAGAAAATAAGCAATAGGATTCATAGATCAAGAAAGATCTATGACTTTGGAAATGTATTCTGCTTATGAATGAGGAATGATCTGGAAAACTATTCCCAACAAACTTGAGAATAAAACTGGATTATGCCTTTCAGATATGGTCATTACATATAAAGAAGCACACAGATTTGATTGAGGGAGTCCCAAGAAGGGCAGCTATGATGATACTTGAATTAAGAGAGCTTAACTGAGTGAAACAAATTTTTCCATCATAGAAGAAGGAAGAGAGAGGAGTGATCTGATCACAACCAAGTTGGATGGTGTCTACAGCATATATTTCTTTAGTAGGTGCAACGCTGGTCTGATAGTGGATAGGGGGCTCTGGTTTCTGTGCATTATACATGACAGCTGTAGAGTGAATGTGAGCAAATGAAGTCTTTCTTTGTCTGTTCTTAGTGCTACCTCGCTAATGCAGGAAATGTCCACCATGTATGAAAAACACTCATCAATTTCACAAGGAAACAAAGATCCTTCCTTTGCAGACCCACCTTAACAATTTGACACCCAGTTTTATGCAACAGTGCTAGACCTCCCCAGCCAACCAACCAACCACTGTATGATTAACCAGCTACCCCTAGATAGCCATAAAAAGAAGCTTATCCTGCCACAGACTTCAGTAACCTCCTCTCACAAATACCCCTACCCCCAAAAGATATAAGTGACAAGACCCATACATACTGAAATTACCTGACAAACATTGAACAAATGAATCCCCCAACTCTGTCTTAAACTCAAACCTTCCAGACATACGCCCATCAGAAACCACACTCCCTAAACAAACTTGAGTCACACCCTTCCATTTATGCTCTGGACATCACTCATCATTACAACACCGTTTCAACACATATCACGACCCTTCGTGTCCACGTTGCAACTACCACTGTAATTTCTGCACACAGACGCACACTAAACATCACAACACTTTACAAGTTGTGATCCAGACCGCTGGACGTAGCCGACTTCCTAATTGTTGCAGGAGCCTCACAAGAATAAAAGGGACTTATGGGGTAGGAAGGTAAGGTAAGTTATGTATGTACGCGAGCATCGAAAACATTATAAATCAATAAACACACATCAGTAACCACATTAGCACTAACACCATTTCATGGTCGAACCCGTAATTAGCTACCACAGTTAAGCTAGAGATTGTAGTGTCATCATCGGTCTTTGTTCACCAGTCTCTGTTCTGATGCTGTGGTCACCATCATCATTACAGCAAATTACTGCTGCCCTGCAAGTAACCCTAATGAAATCCAGAGTCAAATGGCTGGAGCCTATCCTCCCCAACCCCTCCTAAACTTTTCTTCTCCCAAGCCTACACTTGCCTTAGGCTTCAGCCTGCCTGCAAGTGTCCTGGAGAGCCTGTGTCCCGCCAAACACATAAGTCTTACCTGGTGGTTACTCTCATGGTGGAGGCGGCGCCAGGTGAAGGGTTTACGGTCAGTGTTGACGTCCGAATTTGAGGCGCTGTAGGTGGGGTTGGTGTAGGTGAGTGCCCCTCCCTGAGGGCCCTCTACCATCTTGGTTTGCTTCTTGTACTTCCACCAGGCCACCACCGCTAGCATGGCCAGCACCCACATCACCAGGACCAGTGCCAGCACTGCTAGAAGGGGGATCAGGCCAGGGGGGTCGTCGTTTGAGGAACTCACTTCCCTTATGGACTCGTAGGGCCACTGGTTGACGTAGTTCTCTGTCGTAGAGAACTGGGTCGTTCTGACTTTGAATATTGGACCTGCAAGGAGAAGATAAAGTTAATAATGGATGTGACTTACAGTGGGCTTACTTTAGGGGTCGGAAGTTGTCTTTTTCAAAAAAAGAAAAAAGAATACTGTGGAGCACATCTTAATGTAAAACATTTTCTCCACTGTCCAGTCATGAGACTAGCCTGTGGATGCCCACCGCACCGTTTTTGCCATAAACATGCTCTAGTATCAGATCAGATACTCCTATCTATTACTATGTGATACCTAGGAAGTGGACTCTGTATGTACTTTCCTAGAGCAACACGACGTTCATTCCCTGCCTCATCACTCTTCACATGTCCATTGTATGAGGAACCAGCAATTACCACGATCATTTATCAACAGTACTCGCGAACATATGCCTCATTAGACCCAGTGAAAACCCGTCATGGCAAAGACAAACATGTATTTTGTACTGCCATAAAGACTGTTTTAAGGCCGACTGAAAACACCTTGATGAATGACCAGCTGAGGAAGAGATGGCAACTGGCAACCACAGACACTCATCCACTTTCTTCACACCAGGAGACTCTCACAAACTGTAATGAGTATGGTGTTGTGGCCAGTATGTTTAACGTGCCTCAGCGTTCCCAATCATTCATGACTAAAGGAAGTTGTCATATGTTATAACAATCTCAGCCCTGGAACAACTGGCAAGACCATACACCCGAGAAAGATAATTTAAACCTTCTGGCTGACTAACTTCAAGGATACCTGCCATGGTGACCATCGTCTTGAATACAAAACTTTCTCACAGTACACTGTTAGGGTAAAAACAGATCTTCGCCTGTTGTCTGATGTATACAGCAGTGCCTGGGGGATACAGCGGTACTTAGAGAATTCGTCTTCCATACCTAAACCCGTTGAAATTCAGACTACAACATCTGCTGCTGTTGAACACTTGTGTGTTCAGATTATAACAGAATCTTTCAAACTTTACATAAAAGTCGTTTATAGACGCCCTAGTCAGCCAGCAGATATTGACACTGTCATGTACGAGAGTTTACGACGAGTAATACAGGATAAAGACTCGATCATTCTTGGGGATTTCACTCTTCCAGATATCAGCTGGCAAACTGTCTCAGGAGCAGAGAGTGAATCTGCTGGACATCAACGTTGTAGAAGATACTTTTCTCTCCTAAACCGTCACCGAGCCGACGGGGGAAGCTAATATGCTTGAATTATTTCTTGCATCCCAGGAGTTCTTACTAACCAATACCAGTGTTGGAAATCATCTAGGCGCTTGTGACCACAACATGGTTAGGTTCGATGTAGATATCAAAACCGACTTCACTAAAACCAGTACTATCACCCCTCACTTTAAAAGAACGGATTTTGATGGGCTGCGCGACTCATTAAAGAGTCTCACACTTATTGGTTCATGACCAGAGGAATGATAGGCCATTTCAAGCATCACTTTATACACCACCAAGTCACAATCATTCCCATGCACAATAGAAACAATAGAACTAACAACAATCCCGAATGGTTCTCCCAAGGTATTGCAAGGGCTATACGGCCCAGAAATAAACTCTGTAAGCTTAAGAAATCGGACAGAGACGCAGTTATTGCAGCGCAGTATAATGCACTCAGAAGACAAGCGAAAGCTCTTATCAAAAATGCCAAGGTAGAATACGAAGTGAGTATTGCAAGAGATAGTAACAGAGCCTAGAAGATTTTACAGATATATCAATAATAGGAAACATATAAGGAGCGGAATAGAACCCATAGTCAGCGAGAATGGGGAACCCATTGTGGACGATAAAAGCATAGCAGCA
>JAUUDW010386392.1:0-29203 GCA_032361385.1 Panulirus guttatus
CAGTAGGAAGTAAGGTTTAAGCTAATATAAAAAGAACTAGTGCTACTAAGGAAGACTTATCAACACCAGACAGAGTAGCACTTAACACAGTCTTATTAATAAGCTCTCAGTGGAAGTTTGTTATTTCTCCCTAAATAAGTTGAAAGCTTAAGTTAATGCTTGTTTCTAGTTGGTTGCTATAATTTTTTTTTTTCTAAGTCATCTTATAATTCTTATATAATGTTCTTTCATTTTATAAGAGAAATTTCTTTTCCCTTAAAAAAAAAAATCCAGAGGCTGTCGCACTGTTAAGTTGGAGATCACAATAGAAATTCATAAAAATACAAAGAGAATATCAATAAACTGTTAATAAATATATTATCATTATCAGATGACACTGTTGTCAACAGTATTACAAGTGTACTTAACCAACATTACTGCTTTCCTCTAAAATCTTGGAGCAATTCAGTGGTATTCCGAGTTTAGGGATACTAACAATTTTCTGAACCACAAGCACTTTACGAACTAGGCCAAATTCTATTTCTTACTTTTTTCTAAACCTCAGAATACCAGATTAAAGCCATTTTCCTGTAGTTTTAACATACTTTGTATGTATTAAGGAAAAACATGTGCATATGCATAAAATTTAGAACTGTGTCATAAGTGAACATCAGTAAGGCAAAATCCAGGTGAAGAGAGGCAGAACAGCCAGTGATTTCAAAGAGACTAGATGAGTTTGCCCAAAATACTTTTGGGGTAGAAAGGTTTACAGAAGGTGCCATGATCTGTAATCATGTGTCTTCAATGGATTGTTTAGAGGTCTATGATGATGTATAATGGAATAGTTAAGAGGAAAGGTGTTGCTGAACTCAACATGGCTGAGTTTACATGAGTGAAGAGTGACCTTTAGCATGGCTGCATCATTGTCAGTTGACGAAAGTACAGTCTCAGCAAACAACTTCTTACTTCAAAGGAGTCCATCCTGTCCATGCTACTCCATATATTGCAGCCTTGGAGCTGCATGAGCCCCTGGTTGGGGGATTCTGATATTATAGTCCTAGGAGTCTTGGGGTTATATAAAGACAATAACAATAATCAAATGTAAAATGAAAGAAGACAAGCAAGATGTTTTGAATTTCAGTTGTATGTGCTCTGTTGGTGCATTGTGTATGTGATCTTTTCTACAGGGTATTTGATATATGTGCTGATATGCTATGCACCAACAATTAAACTAAACTGTCACCTTCTTTTTGTTATTCTTTATGAAACTATGCTACACCATTTATATGTAGGTAGTAGTTGGTAGGCAGCCAATGACAAGGGAGGTATATTGCCAGTACTGCCCCCCTGGGTATCAGAAGGGTTAGTGACATCTACATAGTGACCAGCATTTTAGTGGTTGTCAAGTTGCACTCCTCTGCCTCCCTAACATGTGGACTACTGGCATTCTGTCTACAAGCATACGATCTCTCCTTGTCATATGTAACACTTGACAACACTTAACTCACACAGCTCATTCTTCTTAACTCTACATTTCCTGTGGCGAGCACTATGCGCTAGCCCTGCCTTTTGGTAAAATGGTGGGAACAGTACATAGAAGCATTAGGTAAGGACATTTACGCAGGATTAGGTAGAAACATTAGATAGAAGTGATAAATAGGAGCATTAGAAAGAAGTAGTCATTAGGAATATTATGTAGGAGCCTCTGCAAACACTGCACTAGATTTGCCCTTTGCCAGTGGCCTGTTAAGGGTGAGGCACTAAAGGCCGAGAAGCAGCACTGGAGTTCCCTAGTTATGAAGACACGATTGCCGTGGCCACCCTTTTGAGGGAGTTCTAGGTGGGAACAGGCATCAGAGATAGACAGATAGATAGATAGGGATGGGTGATGGTCAGATTGTGTATGGAAAAGTGAAACTTATGTTTTTCTGGCTTGTTTTTATGAAATATTTGACTAATATATGAAATTGATTGTTTAGTGCTTGTTGGGTTATTTCAGTGTGGATTTATTTTGTTTGTGTTATATTTATTGGGGGATTAGGGTGATCCGTGAGTAGATATATCTCAAGTTTGAGGCAGGGGGTAAGCTGTTTGTTTCTACTTGGGGTTTTGTGGTTAAGTATAGATTATTTTGGGTTGGGGGGTGGGGTCTTACGCTGTTGCATGGAATGAATTGCTGAGCATGTTGAGGTGGGATTTTATTAGGAGGATCTTTGTTTCATTGTTTAGGTTTAGAGTAATTGTGGATGCTAGGCAGTCATTGAGTGTTGTATTTCTTTGGTTTACAGCTTTGTTAGATTTGCTTTTAAGAGGGTTGGTGACTACATAAGTGAGGTGTAGTTACGACTGGAGTGGATGAGTTGTTTTGAAGATGCACAGGGAGTCTTTCCCCAGTACAAATCTGATGCCAGTTAGACTACTGAGAGCATTTAGTTTGTGTTAGTTTTGCTCTGATGTTTTTAAAGTAGGGGATAATTGTCATGTGTGTCATTTGGGATGCCTAGAATGGTTGGTATTTTGTTCAATGAAAGTGAATGTTTGTTCAGAGTTACTGAAAAGTGTGAGCTGGATTTGCATCTTGTTTGAGGTTAGAAAGGTGACTGTTGTGTCTGTTTGAGGTTAAGAAGGTGACTGAAGAGTTCTTTGGAGTAGCATGCATTCTTTTCTAGGTGAGCCACTGTCCCACTTTTGAAATGTATTTTATCATTGTGGTGTCAAGATGCTGTGGTCTTTCGGTAAGATATTTGATAATTTGCATTATTGCAGGTATCCAGCTGCGTCCTATGTTGGATGATGTTAAGACGAAGCCAAAGGAAGATCCAGACAGCATTGATGTTGCATCCATCCTGCAGAGAAGATTTGCCTTTGAAGTCAGTGATAGTGAATCTTCTTCTGATAGTGAGTCAGATAGTGATGAGTGGGATGACACTAGTGCATAGAACTGAAAATTTTATTGGCTTCTGTATGTGAGCTTTTAGTTTAAATAGCAGTGCTGAGATAAACGAAGTATTCAGAGCATTCTTTGTGCTGTTACTCAAAAATTATTAACAATGCAACTCTTGACGTATGTATTGAGTTAGAAGACTAATTGGTCAGTACAGGTCATGGTTAAATGCAGTTTGTATCCTTCAGTTATCACATGCTCTGTTAGCCAAGTGTGGCACTTGTTTTATTCTACGTGTATTGGTTTGTCTCATGTTGGAAAACAAAAAGACAATAGACTGAGTGAATGACCTCAATAGGCCAGATTTCTATTTTGTGTTCGTCGGATAGGATGAAAAATATTATTTGTGGCTGAAAGTTTATATGGAAGAGGGAACTGTTTGTGGCATACTTTGTATGGCATATACTTGGTGAAATGAGAAGAGCATATATGAAAATAGTCAATGAATGATTGACGTATTATTGATTCATACTTTGTTGTAGAGATGTAGCCATTATTGGTATGGTTTGCAAAATCAACAGGCTCTACAGAAAGTTGCACTGGAAAAATATCAGGAATAATGCAGTGTTCTTGCAAGTGATTATAGTTTCATATTACACAAATTTGTAAATTAGTTCCTTTCATATATATGCTTTGTTTATGTGATAACCTGTTACCCATTTGTCAGTACTGACATGCTTATATGTTATGTATAAATTTTTGGGTTATTATAAGTTTTATTTCCAAAGATGAAGTCCTGTTTATTATTATTGTATATATAGATTTTCTTCTCTTTCTACTGGTGACTGTTCCTCCCATATTTTACTGTAACATTTGGCCAACTACATTAACTCAGCATGCGATATAGAGTAAAACCTCTTAAATTTGGAGAAGCAGTTTTACAGAATTTGGGAATTCTTAGTCAAACTTGAGGCTTCTTTTTTTGCGAGGTAGAAATGTTGAATGATTCTTATGGCTTGCCTGATTTTAACTTATTACTTTGCTTCCTTGCAACACAAAGGCACCAACATCAAGTTTTGAGTCTAGATTTAAACTGAATTGAGGTGAGTGTATAGGTTTTTCTTGATATGACATATTAGATGTAAAATTAGACAGTTCATGATTAAATACATGTTCAATGGGTGTGCATGGTATGGTAAAGGAAAGGAAGGAAGTTGGACATCTCCCAGTCAGTTCCTTGTTTAGCACCGTAATCTTCTAGATATACTTTCCCTCGACATTCTACCGTCTAGTACATTGAGTCATAGACACACTTTTTTTCAATTTATGCAACAACTATTTCCAAGTTTTAGGCTTTTCAATTGATATAGTTAACAGGTATGACAGAATACTAGTTTCTAGAGAGGAGTATTTGTGCCAATCACTTTAGAATTGATTTTCTAATATCTATCACTTTAGAATTGATTTGCTAATATCTATCGGATGTCACAATTGTCGGACTATGGTAATTGCATAATACTCTTGTTATGCACTATTTATTTCTAAAGGCTCATGAAGCTCATTACTGTTTTGGAATACATTGTGGAGATGTTCTTCAGGGGATATATATCGTAATATCATTGATACCATATTGTGTGATATTTAAAAGACAAGAAATAAGAGCACATTGTCAGCAAGAAAAATTTGATTTGTATCTTTATTACAATGATCATAAAAGGAAAACAAAGCATAAGTTTCATGTTTGTTTACCCTCATGCTTGAAAGTGAGGGAATACTCGGGAGCACTCCTTTCATGTTTCTATGCATCCTCTTAGCAGTCTGGCTAACTTTTGTCTTTGATACTATTAAAGGGATTAAACCAAATATAATGGCAACATCCAGCACATGTTGAGGATTTATAGTCCCAAATACAGGGAAGATTGCTTCTATTTTTGATGGCTGGAGGAGTCTGCATATTGTTCACATTAACTTGCTAATTACTGCAAAAAAATGACAAGGCAGCTCATACGCACAGATAGGTAGATGGGTAACATTGCTAAGCTGTAGAACTTATTTACATAAGGTTAATACTCACTCAATTCACAGAATTACTTGTTTCAAATTTCCAAGTAGGTATTGTTTAGTTGTTGCTGTTAATGCATGTGTTGAACAAATATGTTCCTATTTTTAAAGTCATGATTGACACTGTAATGACAAAACAGCTGGATGTCTTTACTTTAGCTAACTGTTAGTGTGCTATTTGTATTTTTTAGGGCATAACAGTTTGTTATATTGGAAAACATTGATTAATGTTGATGATTAATGTTAAGATGATTAATCATGTTTATAATAATTTGAAGAAGAGAATAGTTAACATTATATTTTTGCATGTATGGTGCCCAACTGATTTTGGTAGTAATTAACTTAAGTAGTTATGAATAGTAATTTATGTACTGGCCTCCCTTGCTTTAGATAACATTGGTGTAAACCAGTTCATCGATATTATTTTTTGCCACCAAAACTATGATGTGCTTGGGTTTCATACTTCGAATGGGTGAGCATGAATGTCATGTGCCCTGTATTTTTCATATTGTGGTTATCACCATGATTAATAAATTGAAGCATGGCCTGCCATTTCACACATAGTGCTCATATTGGGAGGTCATTCTCAACTGTATGGTTGGTCAAAAGTAATGCTAGCAAAATGAAAGGCTTTGTGAATCAATCAAGCGCTCTTGAAGCCAAGATTACATTGAGAGAGGAATCCATTGATAGAAAAAGCTGAAAAAAACGTTGACTGTGTGTGTGGAAGATTTAGATCAAAGGCTGGTAGCATTGAACTCTAGTAGATTCTGTTACAGCTTGGTGCTTTATTACACATAATTGAATCTGAAATACTGCAGTCAGATGGATAAAAATCTCCTACAGAAGTGCTAAAATGAACCAGGTTATACCAGAAATTAATAGCTTCAAAAATATTATTGCTTAGTCATTGATGTTTGAGCATGCTTGGAGTGTTTATGTCACGTCTCCATTTTTCAAGTCTTGACATCTCGGCAAGAAATCAGATACAGGTAACTGTGCTTTGTCTGATTGTTAATATGCACTTTCTAATGTTTAATAGATAACAGCACTTTAATGCAGAGAATAATCATAAAAAGCATGATAATTATGAAGATCATTGAAGGAGTGCGAAAAAACATTCACCCACTACTACAGCTGCAAGATTAAGCAAGCATCTGATCGATCATGTTTAGCTAAACATATAGTGGAGGTAGGAGGTGAAGGTTGTGATTCTGACACTGTTCATAAATGCTTTGTTGCAGCAGGCTCTTTACAGCTTCCTCCACCATCTGGAGAAGATGGCTTTTTCCTCCTTGTGAAGGTCATGTGCTAGGCATAAAGTATTGTGTTGTTGGACCCAGCAGAAAGCCTTACTCCCTTTTGTTCACTCTTTTGAGCTGTATTGGAAATCAAATTGGAAAGCCTGGTTTGGATATGAATGTTGTAAATGCCCCTCTAGGGATATTACTTGAAGAGGTTTCTAATGCCCTCGTTAGCATTGCTATGTTTATGTCAGATGATGAAAAGGACAAAATATGCGCCAGAAGTTTGAGTAAACCAGAAGAGGAAAAAATCAATCAAACATCAAGGTTAAGTTTGGACCAAATCCCAAATTCACAAAGATTTTATTTTTACTTGGAAGTCATGAAGAGCTTTATCAGTAAACTGATTGTTGAATAAATAATCACACACCCAAACAAATTTCCTGTTATCCTGTGAAGAGGAAAGTTAGATTTGAGAGAGCAAATGTGTGACTCTAAAGTTGAAGTTTCATTTACTGTATCGAAGATACTGATTTCTTATCTTGTGGGATATAAGTATTTGTGCACTACTTGGAATCTGCTGCATACACATGGCACATTTCCAGTAAATGGAAGATTGAACCAAGGTAAACGATTGCAAAGTATGATGATTTCTGTTTTGTATTCACTATTGTAATTCATTTACAAAATATTAATTTCCAGTAATATTAGAAACTGTGTATTGTTCATATACTCAGATGCATATCAAATATGTACTCTTTCACAGGTAGTGCTTTACTACCTTATGGAAAGCAGTTGTAGAATGGTTAGAATCAGTTATTTTAACATTGGTTTTAATAGGGCTCCTACAGCTCCAAGGCTGTGCTACAATCAGTAGTGGGGAAATAATGGAATATTTTTGAAAGATATGTGCTATGATGAAATTGTTCTTTTTGATCATTGATGGTGATGCAGTCTTGCTGAAGGTGACTTTTCACTCTTGGTGTGAGCCTTTGTAGGCAGAGCCCAGTGACACCTAGCTGGTAAGATTTATGGAAGAGTGTTGATTGAATGGTGTATGCAAGGGAGGTATCTAAGGACAGGGATAAGTGGAGACAATCTATTTGCTTTGACCATCCCCTTGATGGTAGTTCCTGGATGTAATGGGTAGCAGAGATACAGCTAGATAGATAGAAAGATTGTGGTGATTAAGAGGATGGGGCATACATAGACTTAGGCGGAGAGATAGAGGGTATGTGGACCGGGTGTTTCCTCTGAAGAAATTTAAAAGTACTGGGAGAAAGAGTATAAACTGCATGAGGCTTATATGGTCTTGGAAAAAGCAAATGGATAGGGTTGGCAGATATTCTTTGTGGAAGGTGCTACAAAGTTGATGGGTAAATGGAAGTTACTAAAAGACAGCGAGGAATTATTACCAGGAGAGTAAGGCATGTGTATGAGTAGTGAGGGAGGAGGATGAGTGTTTTGTGTTGAAGGTGTGTCTTCATTAAGGATGTGCAGTGTCACCATGGCAGTTTAATCAGTTTGTAGGCAGGGTCATTAGGGAGGTAACTTCAGATCTGCAGTTGCCGAGGTTGGGATGGGGAGCTTGGTTCTTGGATCAGTCGGTGCTTGCAGATACTACAGCTTGTGGCAAATTCTAGAGAGAAACTGTAGAAGTTGGTGTCAGAGTTTGGGAGAGTGTATGACAAGAGAAAGCTGATTGTAAATGTGAATAAAAGTAAGGTGATGAGATGTAACGTAAGGATAAGAAAGGAAGGTATGAGTGTAAATTTTAAGAGGACTTAGAGGATGTGGAATATTGTAGGTATATAGGAGTAGCATGGTAGTGGTTGCAACTATGGGGGATGAATTGAGTCATAAGTATAAGAGGAGGCTAAGGTCCAGGGTGCATTAAGGAACATTTGGATGTCACTGTAAAGGCAAAATGGGGTATACCAGTGTAGTATAGCAGATATAGAAGTTATCAGAATCATAAAATCTCTCAAAATTGTTAAAGCAAGCCAGGACTTTAGTATCAAAAAGATAAAATCCACAAAAGTGCTAAGATAAACCAGGAAGTGCAAAAGGAATTCTCATAAATATGTAAGTTTTGATTTAAAGGTGAAAAAGGGCAAGCTTCTCATTACTAAAGTAACATGGATTGAAAAATGGTAACCACCATTTTGGCAGGTCCAGGCATTGCCTGAGTTAACACATTAGAAAAAGATGAGCAAAAAGCTTGGTAAATCCTGTGTAGTCAAAATAATGTCTGCTAAAGTGAACCAGGAATTATATTGAATTGATATTACCATAACTAAAAGTCATGTTTTAAGATAAAGTTACAAACTTTTATTGAAATTTTATCTCTGAAATGGTGACCACTATCATAACAATGTTAAACGCTCATGCCAACCTGTAGTACTTTACACTTCCCCTCCAACTCCTATTGAAAACAACAGCCTGTATTAGTGATTATATATCATAAAGATACTTTCACAGTAATTTTATTTTCCTTGTTCTTATTAATTTTTTTTCATTGGGAATACTGAGTCTGTGGGAGGGGCTCAGGAATGTAAAGCCCCTATTACTATGGAGACCTTCCTTAGCTTTGAGCAATTTCTTAAATGACTTTTTCTTGAAATGCATTCCGATTTTGTAGTGAGGGAAGCCAGTATCTATTTTTTATGGTTTAAGGAAAAGTTATTAAGATTTTCCTTATGTTGATAGTGGATTTTAAATGCCCAGTCAGCTTTGATAGAGTTAGAATGATGTTATGTTCATCTATATATCTATCTATCAGTCTGTCTGTTGGTCATCATTATCACCTGTCTTGTTTGTATGAGGTACATCAATCAGTATAGTCTTCTTTAAGGGTTATATTCACAGCACCCATGCTCACACCTTATTGTGAGCATGATATTTTGTTTCTTTTGGGAAGGAAGTTCCCTAACTGTAGATCAAACCATTTAGTCACCTTTCATTAGTAAGGACGTGGAGGATATACACTTTTAACTCTTTCAGCCCGGTAGGTGTCAGTATGCTTTTGTGTAAAAGGGTTCTGTGAGCATCAGTCTACAAACTTCATTAACACCTTCCCCTTCAAATTAAATCCTGCATGCTTTGTAGGCTTTGTTAGCTGCCTATTAATGGCAACCCAAACAAAGGATGAGTCATTGGAGCTGCCTAGTGGCTTCAGTAACCTGCTAGTGACTATGGTTGCTGGATGTGTGCCTTTTCAAGGAACTTTACACCCACTACCATCTGTAGTGCCCGCTCCTGTGCCCCAGCCGTGCCTGTTTCCTGTTCTTAAGATTTGCCACTCGGGTAAGTGATGTGTCTTTCCTAAGCTTGGAATTCCTAACTCTGAATTCATAGGAAAAAAAATTTTGATAGGATTTTGTGCTCCAAATCATATATATATAAAACAGACTTCCAATATTTGTTTTGCATACTTATGACAGCCATTCTTATAAATGTCTTTTTCCGAAACTAGGAATGGTTATGTTAAGTCTTAAGAAAAAAATATACACCTTTAATATATGAAAAATGTATATATGATTTTGCTGTATTTTATGTTTTAAGGTGACCCAGAAAATATTAACCAAAAGGGTTAAGGACTTTTCTCAAAATTTTTTGATAGCAGGCTGTTTGTATTTAATTTGGAATATATTTGTGTTGTCTAAAGTGATTTGCATGAAAAATAGTTCAGAGAAAGTGATATCCTAATGAAAATATGCAATAAATCTGCATGACATTTTGCAATGGTCACAAGTTTGTGTAGGGGAAGCAGAATGTTGATATACTGTAGATGGATAGGTAGGAATGAAAGTTAGTATTTACAGCACAGTTTCATAAAATGGTAACTGCAATTCTATTATTATTATGTAACCATAGGACCCTTTTTAGGGGGCTCTTGCGGCTTTGAGGCTGTACTCTACACAAGAACAGGTTAAGGTAGGTTCCTTTAGGGCAAGAAGGGCCTAGGTGACTCAGTACTCTCTATTTTCTGACAGTGATACTGCCTCTTCAAAGGTGACTTTTCACCATATGCAGGAGTAATCTCCTGATGCTAACACTAGTTTGGAAAATTATTGATAATAAATACTCACCTTAAGGTGTTACTGGGAAGCATTGTGATTATAGAAGTTACTTTTGAGCTTAGTGACTAACGGAAAAATTGAATATTTGGATCGTATTTTGATTTGGCATGGGAAATGGTTGCTTAGATTTAGGTGAGCAATAAATATGTGAATGTTTAAGGCCTTATGCTGTATGTTATGGAGTTGGTGATTCTAGATTTTAGAGGTTTTGCTTTAATATCACATCAGTCACTACAAGAAGTATTTGAGTTCAGAAAGAGCCAAGTTAATGTTAATTCTGAATACTCATTCAAGGTGCTTAAAGAGGGAAGCTGATGAGAGAGTTATGTCCAAAGGAGCTCATATACCAGTTTGCCTAAGAATATTTCCTCACCTATTTCTTGCTGTGATGTTTCACTATGTGAGTAATGGACACATCTCTTCCTTCCCTCTCGGGATTTTTATCGCACAATTTATTTATTTCAAAAATTGTGTAGCTAAATTGAAATTTGATGTACTGATCCAAAACTAAACCCATCCTAGCTTATTTTTTGTAGTAAGTTCAAGCTAATTTTGATAGCATAGTTATTACTGAGTTTTTGAAGCCAGTTTAGCAAATAAAATTGTCTGAAAGCCTTCAATGAGGGCAGAGGTTGGAGGATCTTTCAGGTTTTTCGAACCTTGATTCTTATATTGTATAAGCAGGATAAAAGAAACTAGTTCTGCATTTAGTGAATATAACATTGCTTTACCAGCTCTTCAGAATGTTTCTCACTTTGGGAGATATTAACGTATCAGTAGTTGTGGTCCAGTTATTTGGTAGTTTGGCACTTTGAAGTGTATTTATGAGCTTTCTTGTGAAATGACCATCAGCTGTATCATTAAATGGACAACTCTAAGATCCCTGCCTTGTATGTAGCAATAATAGCATTTACTTTTCTGTTACATTTTCATAGTTAATGAACCATTATCACATTAATTATGTTAGACCTACGATTTTGCTTCTGTCCGTACAGTTGGTTTTGTTGTGACAGTTGGAAATGTTGGCTAGTCATTTCTTAAGCAGAAGTGAAGGGTGAGGAATATTGTATGTATGTATAACTGTAAGAAAGAAAAATAATCTTTTTTAAACTTGACAGCAAATCATTGTGATGTCATAAACTTGAGAAGTATAATATTGATTAGTTTCAGTACCATGTGCTTTTATTTATTTAAAGTACAAGAACCATAATGTTTTATGTGAATTTTTATATGCATCTGAGCATTAAACACACACACACACACACACACAAAATTCATGCATACAGGCACATATACACCTGAGATTAGGCCTCATGAGTAATGGAAACCCCATTTTATCATATGCTGTACCCTATATTCTGTCTTTCACTAAACAGCATGATGCCCCATGCAGTGTCCTTCTCGCAGTCTCATCCTTGCCTAGTTTTAGACTCTGCATGTGTTCTTCCCTCTCAGTCTCTATAATCTTGCAGGTTATCTTGGTTTTATACAATTGGTTAAGGGATCCACCTTATATTCATCCTTGCAGTTGCCCCAAACTCAGCTTTTCACTCATTCATTTTTACAGCCACTCCATTTGCTATTTATGGAACAGCGTTTATAACTTAATGTTTACTGTTACTCAGTATCTCATGCTTGGGAAATAAGCCACAACAAAAAACTCTGTTATGTAGTACCTGTTCTTTTATTGCAAATCCATATTCATTCTTGCATCAATTTAGGCTAAAATATGTAATCTGTCACACTTCCCTTTACCTAAAGAATTGAAATATTTACCATCTTTATTCTACATGCCTTCTGTTTATCACTTGCCTAGCTATCTAGGTATCCATTATCCCATCTTTGATGAAATTGAAGTTTTAGATCTTTTTGAATTTTACACTATCCAAGCAAACTTCTTTTCTTACTTCCCATTTTATAAATGCCAACTTGGCCTTTACATGACTTGCATTTAACTTTTTCTCGTTAAACGTTTCAAAACCCTTTTTTGTCCTGCATTTGTTCTGCCATCTTGCCTAATACCTCTCTCATGCTTGTGCATTAGTCCTCGAACACTTGAGGAGCTGTCCCTCTCTTCCTTCCACATAATTATATTCTCAATATTTTGTTTTTCACCTAAGATTGCCTCTATTGGGTATGCTTTTTCCTGTGCCTTGTTGGCTACTAATGAAAAAGATCGAACTTTCATTTTTCTTTCTTCTTTTTCATCATTATTTGCTGCTTTAACATCAAGCTCCACCAGTGAAGATATCAAGTAAAAAAGCACTGCATCAGAAGTGTCAACATAAAACTAGTGACACATTCCTTCTCACCTTGTGTATATGCCACAGTTTCATCTTAAAAAACATATACTGCCCGTAACAGCTTTACTGGTTCTATAGATTTTCAGCACATTCCACAGTCCATTCCTATCACCTTTTTCTAGTAGTGTTTCCAAGTCTGTAAATACTGCATGGTAACACTTGTTTTACTAAATTTATCTCCTCAACAATTGTGTTGGTAAGTACGTGATCTACAAAACTGCAACCCTCCAGCAGTCCACCTTGTTGATCTCGCATCTTGCTTCTTGGAAATCCTTTATATTCTGTCATTCATGCTGTCTCATATCTTTCCTTATGTGCTCTGTGAACTAATCTCACTCTACGTATGACATTTTTCCTCATTTATCTTTATGTGTGGGTAGTCATTAAATGTACCCATTACTCATAATCCTTAAAAACACAAATGCATTACCTTTCTCATCTCTCAGTATCATCTAATTTCTTTTTTGTATTGTTTTTTTGTACGGCTTCAGAGTTACAGAGGATTTTTGCCACTCATCACCACATATAGTCAGTCAACAGTAGCTTTTGATCTTTCAAACTCTTATTTTAAATTGTTATTATCTATTCACATATTCATATAACCAACAGCATAAAAGACATGCATCTGTATCCTTTTTTTATCATCTTGACGCCTTGTATCTTTCACCCTCTCATCAGTCACTTTCTGTGTATTTTTGATCATTCACATTTTTGCCATTCCCTTCATGTGCACATACACGCTTACACCTACCTTTTTGTTCCTCAGGATTCATTTTGATTATGCTTAGAATTTAGAGTTGTACTTTGAATAAAAGGGATTTCCTTAAAAGTGTTTCATCCATTTCTGATTTATACATAAATGTTTTTGCATATATTTTTGCTTTTCAAATATTGTTTTCAAGTTTCACAGCCTTTCATAGGATAGAATGACTTTCTCAAGGTTGCTTCAAGTTATGCTTTGTAATTCTCTTAATGCTCAAAAGTTGCTTCTTATAGGAACTAAGAAGATGTCATTTTTCATCCTATTTAATCATATTCTTAATGATTATGAATGTATTTTAAATTTCTCGTGTCATCATTCTGTGAATATGTTGTTACAAGTGTTTGCTCTTTCATCACATGTTACAGCCAAGTGTTTTCCAGACTGCTCTTATTAATATCTTTCTTTAACTAGTTTTGTTTATTATAGGTAGACTTTTCCTTGTAAATTTTGTAGTACTTTATTTGATCTTGCATAGTAATTTTCATTATGATTTATACAAAATAAATTTACTTTGATTTGTTTGTTTCTGATACTCTTTTTGAAACACATATTCATGTCCTGGCATTTTTTTTGTTTTGTTTTTGTTCAGTTTTACGTTGAATATGATGATGATTATGTGATCACTCTTGAATTAGTTGAATCAGGTATGGGAGTAAGTTTAATGTAATAGTGGAGTGAATCAGCCATGAATAGATGGGAGTGAATCCATGGTAGATATTTAGAGACCTTATGACAGAGTTGTGAAGACATGCCATAATTTGGATGGTTCATGATGAATTTGAATTGTCTTTGTGGGATGTGCATTTGGAACACTTCCTTAGATTTGAAATCTTTTGTCATGTTTGACTAATGGTATTTTAACAGCATTGGATGGGTATTCAGATCCTTTCTGGGGTGAGTATCGTTAAAAGCGTCATTGATAAGCTTTAGAACTTGAGGAATGGGCTATGTGAATAATGACGTGTGAAGTTTGGTGATTCTGTTAAGTATTTGTGTGAAGCATAGTGTTTCACTGAAGTAGACTATTATCAAAAATAATTAGAATTGTCTTACTGGGAGAATCTTGTTGATGGGGAAGATGCTAGATCCATCCCTTTAGTTATTTGATGACATCAGAAAATATATGATCTGATACCTATTGTTGAAGGATTTCATGAAATTCAAGACAAATATAATACAATGTGTGGAGTTGACAGCAGCTTGTTTAGAAAGGGCATCTTCTGCTGTCTACTTTTTCCATCTATGTTGATGAAATTAGGAATGTAGTTTTGTTCCATGAGAAACCAATAGGCTTGCATACTCAGTTTGTTTTTATCTTTGAAAAGATTGGAAAGATATCATACTTTTGCTGCACAAAAATGAACAAGCTTGCATACCCTGCTGGTTCTTTGAAAAAAGGTGCAAAAGAGGTTGATGATCAGTAAGGATTTTATTGAGGCTGGTGTAGAGGATATGCAGAAAACGTTTCAAAACCCATATGATGGCAAGGGTTTCAAGCTTTTTCACTGAATAATTATAACCTGCCTTTGAAAGAACATGACTGATGTATACAATGATGTGTAGGTTTGCTAGTCCTCTGCCTGATGACTGCTCCCAACCTTTTGTAGAGGCATCCGTATCTAGAATGAAAGGTCAGGTAAGCATAGGACAAAGTAGACTATAGATGAGATTTTAGTATTCTTGGGGGAGTATATCATAGCCATCTAACTTAAGGGAGTGACATTTCTGGATAATGTACAAAGAATGTGCAATCTTAGCAAAGCCTTGAATGAAGGAATGATGAAACTCAGTAGGAACATGGAATGATCTTAAATTGTTTGCAGGCTTGGAGACAGGAATCTCTCATATCTGTTATTTTATCACACATATAACATCCTTGAACATTAACTTTGTTCTAAGAATATCTTTTTGTTTTTTCCAGAAGTTACATATACTAAGCTCAAGCTGTAGACCAGCTTTAGTTAGCTTGTCAAAAACTTTAGTCTGTCAGAGAGATCAAAGACTTGCACCTGCCAGTCAGGTCATCAAGACATATCTTAAGCTACCTTTCATACATTTAAAGACTGTTTATGAATCTGGAAAAAGCTATAGGAATGTCTTCATTCCTGAAGAAAATCAGTATGTGAGAACATTGCATTATATTTTTTGCAGTTTAAGTGGGATGAAGCAGAACAGGAATAATGTATGGTACCTATCCAATGCTGTGACTGCATCAAAATGCTTGTAGTTGATAAGCTTTGAAACTATTTGGTATTCCTAGAAGGACTAAGCGTGAAAACATTATTGTTAATCCCATCCTGTATAAATATAACAGCCACTCCTTGATGCACATGGTAGCCAATAAGCTGGTTTAATAAGTGTCACCAAGTTGAATAGTATACTTCGGACTTTGGAGATGTCCCTCTGGTTTACTAGGTAAAACAACAGTTTGATGGTATTGGTGAGATAAGGACAGGAGAGTCTGTTTAGCTGCAGGACAGTCTATTTTGGGAACAAATTGGTCAAGCATTTGTGGGACATAGTTCTTTTGGTGAAACGGGGCTCACTGGGCTTAAGGGGAGGGACGAAGTGATACTGATGTTGTTCACTGGCACTACAATTAGAATGATATCAATATTAAGATTGCAAGTGCCTTTTAGGAAAAAGGATGTCACTCTTGCACCAGTTGGCCTCATTGGTACAATCGTGGATGGTAAAGATTCAAGAGTTAGGAATTATTGTGTTTTGTAAACTAGATCAGGAATAGAGAATACAGTTTCTGAAGGAATATGCTCAAAACCTGAGCATGATAAGTGTGAGAGAACTGCCAAAAAATTGAGTGCTTTTAGCTGTGGTCTTTCACTATGCTTTTTCTCTTAAATAACATCCATAAGGCATTAGAGAAGAAGGTGGGTGGAGAGGACACAAACTTATCAAGTGTTTAGAGTTGCTGCATCATTAGGGGAAAATATGAACAGGATACTGTTAGGAAGCTTGGATGTGTTACCAAAGGAGTTGAGGCAGTTCTAACTGTGACATTCATGTGAACAGCAACGTGAGGTAGGCAAGGTTTAAGAGGAGGCAATTGAATGATCCTGGCATGGCCAGGGAAAGACGAATGTTTCTGTGGTTGAAACTGTTGTTGTAACAAGAGATTGCATTAGGATGGCTATCATGTGATTTGTCAGATAGCAGGGGAAAGGCTAATGTGAGACCACACAGCAGAACACAAGGATGTGACCTTCAAAGTAATGTCAAGGGTTACGGTGATAGTGTCCATTATAAACCAATTACCCAAGGACACTGTTAACTAAGCAGTTCCATAAACATGTAAAGTTGTATGAATGACATGTGAAGTATTAGAGGAGAGGGTAAGACCTGGAGAGAACATGATAGGTCTCTTCCATGACGTTTCATCCGCAATACATTACTAGGTCCTGGTAAGCCTGATCTCTGGAGAACATCAACAAGGACACTGAGTTATGAAGCACTCACTTGTGATATAGAAAACTGAAAGTCCATTCCATTCATAACAGTTAGGGGTAATTCATTCACAGTGGGAATCGTTGGAAAGTGGGAATACAGAGATTGGTGAGGAGGTTAAACACCCGGATGTTGCATGAGGCATGGATCTTCACTGATCTTGATATGGAAGAGGTTTAGGGAGGGGCCTGAGTATAGATATTTTTTTCTGATGTAGGCAAGAAAGTGCATTGAATCAGAGGTAATAGTTCTTTTAATGCCTTCTAAAGGTAGACATCCATGAAGGCATTCTTTGAATCATTCCAAGATTTAGCCACATGGAAAGCTTGCATGTTTACAAGGAAATAGAGACTTCCTTTTTCATGGTCAAAATGTGAAAAGATTCATATCAGAGAAAATACCATTGCATATTGCAGAGGAATTTCCAAGAATCAATTTATTATTACTGGTTTTCTCAACCTAACGTAGCTAATACAGTAAACAGCAGGTACTATCAACAACTTGGAAAGAGACTTTGCCAACCCTCTGCCGAAGAATGTGCACGTAGTCAGTTTTGATGGAGCAGGAATGGTATTTTCCATGTCAGGAGGGGTGAGAGAACAGTTGATAATGATGTGGAGTGTGAGGTAGGTTTGCTTATAGAAAGAATGAATGAACCTTTCTGTAGATTCTGAGAGGAGCAGAACTATTTATTTAATTTTTTTTCATATTTATTTTGCTTGAGCATATAAACTCCATCCTTTGATATAAATCAAACTATATAATTAAACAGAATTGGTGACATACAAAAACTTAAAGGTGAAAGTATATAGTAACCTGGAATGGATTGATGGCAATGATTTGTGCATCCAGTAGTGATGTGCAGGTGTCTTTTGAGGCTGTAAGTGTGTTTACATAGTCATATGTTAGAGGAATGAAGTTGCCTTGGGCTGATATCTGGGAAGATGACTTTTTGACAGAGGAGCACCAACCAAAGTGACTGGAATCTTGATACCACAAGTGATAGGCAGAGGTACTGAGAGTGGGAGGGAGGGTGACTATGAAAGTAGAGTGAAGACTAGAGGTTAGTTGAGTAAGACAATGAAGAGTTGATGTTATGATGTAGTTTGAGCAGATGGCATTAAAAGATAGAGCAATGATGTTATTGTGGTGGTGAGTCGGAGTTCTAGGATGAAAGAATGAGTTCTTGATATGCCCCAAAGGGGTCAGTCAGCACACAAGAGAGTTTTCATTGTTTCTCTGGGTGTGGCCTTAACAGAATGGGGCCTTGTGAGGGTTAGGTCCAGCTCCAGGGGTTATCTCTCAGAAACTATGTCAGAGTGTAGGCCACTGATAAGAAGAGACTGCTGAGTGCTGACAATCACTGTTTATTGTAATAATTTAACTCCGAGAAGATTAGTGCAGATAATGGCTAGTGACAGCACTAGGATCCCGATTCCTCTATCAAGGAATAAAGTACTGAAACTGAAACTGAATGGCTAAGACAAATAGCTAGAGATGAGGTCACTGACAAGCATGGGAACTCATGTGAAAAGAGATTTCATGCTCCACTTTTATTGAAGAAACAGACCAGTGAAAAAAAAAAAAGTTGGTTAGGGTGTACGATCTGAGTTTAAGTGACTGTACATTAAAGCCTGTAAATGCAGTTCGTGGATAAGACAGCATATCCAAGAGTGAGGTTGCTGACAGCCACAGGAGGTACTGGGAGAAGGACTTACAGGCTGATAACCAGCCTAATGAAAAAGAAAATTGGTTCATGGAAATAAGTGCAGTAATGTTGAAACATGGAAGTATTGAGACTAGCATTAGAGCACAGGTTTGAGAGGTGTGTTTTATCCCATATGCTGCCATCATATATCTCTCCTTTATTTTTTGAGGATAGTATAAACACCCTCGTTATTTAATAAATGGATGGTAAAAGCAGTAGTGAATACCGTACTGGTAAGTCCTCATAGTCCGTCACTCTGGTACATACTTAGCTAGTATACTCATTGAGACTGACTTGGGTTTACTGGATGACCTGTATTGACATTATATGGATAGAGCTGTTGTGACACTGAATGGGCTATTTGTTTAGGTGCTGCACAAAACTTTCCAACAATAATTTTGTATCAATTGTCATCAATGAAACTGCATTTTTATTGTTGCTCCTTTTTTGGAATTATTTTCTTATAATGTACATATGTAGGAGTGATGGCACATAAAAAGGCATTTCAAATTTGTGATATCTATGTTTTACTGTCTACAGTAAAAACAAAGAGGATCACACTTACTTAACCTTACTTAACGAAACTTATCTGATGAAGCTTAGCTACTCACTTGCCATGTCTGTGTAAGTAGTCAGCAAATCATGTCTTGCATTATACAAGGTTGATGATAGCCTTGTAAGTTTTATTCATTATTTTCATTTTCCCAATTGTTTTAAAAAATTTAGAATTTCTTTTTTTCATCTTGCTGTCCCAGTATTATTATTATTGGAACACCATATTTTCTAGTCAAGTTGATTTTTATTAACATCTAATATGGTGCAATCCTTTCTCCTTAGTTTATTGAGACTGTAATCAGTAAGCCATATATGATTGTATAACTTGACCAAAAGCTTGGTTTTGATAAGGCAGAGTAAAACTTAATGTTTTTTGTGTTTTCTTCCCAATAAGGTATAGCTCCAAAACTTGGAAATTGCCAAATTAGAAATGGTATTTCTATTCCTGCAGAACTTCCTTTTGCTCTCTGTACAGTCTATTAGATTATTATGCATTGCATCATTGCCATTTTTTTTTAGAATAGTTTTTGTTTCAAATATTTTTTTGTGTTTTGAATATCTTAATTAGGTTGTTTACATGAATTGGCTTTTTTTTTAGCTTTTAAACATTATCATTTTTTGCTAATATAGAATGAATATTCTTTTACTTGCAGATCATCTTATAGTGTGTCAGTATTTGATAAATTTTGTTTCTTTAAAATCGTAGTGATATTTCACGTCTTTGTATGTTTTTCTCGTTTTCAATTTCTTGACATTCACTGCAAGTATTATTTATTACTACATGAGCTGCATACACATATACACGAAAAGTCATCATACATAAAAGTCTCACAGAATTCTGTGAGAAAGTAAGCTGTCTCAGAAAAAAAAGAGATAGAGGAGTGGATTGTGTGTTCCTGGACTGCCAGAAAACACTTGACACAACAGAAGGATGCTTCAGCTTCATGTAGGAGTATGGGGGAGACTTTTCAGTGAATAGAAATTACATTGGAGAACACATGTCAGAGAAGCCTTCTTGAAATTTGTTGATCACTAGTGGTATGTCACAGCTCTAGTCATAGGACTATTGCTCTTCTTTATCAGTGTAAGTGTTCTGCCAGGACTGGACCCATACCTGATTATGCATTGCTGATGATACCAAGGTTATGGCAGAAGAAAGAAAGATACGGATTACATTAACTTACAGGGACACCAAGACAAACTTGTAAGTGGTCTGACACATAAGTGATGAAATTCAACCCAAGTAAATGCAAAGTATTGAGATTAGGACACAGTGACAGGTCTCAGTATGAATACTAGATAATGTAGCTGAAAATCAGTTACAGGAGTCTGTGTGTGAGAGGAACTTGAAAGTCAACACTGTACCTAACCTGTTTTCAGATCTCCATCTCAGGTGAACTGTTAAGGAGACAGACTGTATGATGGCAAATATGGCTACATTTAAATATATGGAAAAGGAAATTTCAACAAACCAAGCTGAACATTAATGCTTGAAAACTAGAAAAAGTTTCTTAAGTTTGGTTGCTTAAAAGAATCACAGATAACTAATTGAGGAGGTCCACAGGAAGGCAGAAAAGATGGTACCTGAATTAAGAGAGCTAACAAACAATGAAAGGTTGTATGTAATAAAGTTGCCCACCAATGATGAGAGATGATTTGGTTGGTTTGATGACAACCTTTAAATTTCTAGACCAGTTTGATGTAAAGACAAAACAACCAGAGGCTATAACATGAAGCTAAGCAAGAAACCTGTTGGAAAAGCTGTGAAAAAATTATTAGTATCAGAGTAGTTGATGAACAGAAACAGTGATGAAATTGTGAATGCTGACGGTATACTAAGGTTTAAAAACTTGTATGACAGTAGAAAAATACAAGAGATGGGCCATCATGCTTGTAAAAGTCCCTTCCTGTACTTCATAAATAGGTAAATACAAGCAGATAATGGCAAAGGAAAATTAAGAATGGTTCTGTAGACTACAAACAGCCGTGTTCCAACTATGGTGAACATCACAGATAATTACTATACTCTGTATTCTGCTTTTTTTATTTGTGAAAATCTGTTTAACACACCCATTTTTTGGGTCTAATGAGTAGAAACAAGGTATTGGCTCAAGCAGTGAAACAGAGACTTGGGGGCATCAATATATCAATGGGATGGAAGATTTAAAGAATGTGTAGCATAATCAGGATCATTGTAAACTGGCATATACAGTGATTTTGAATAGAAAAAAAAAATGTGGAGGAATTATCTGGAGTGTGAGTTGTACCAAAAGATCATAAGGGAAACAGGAGGTAGAATAGCGTAAGTCATCGATGATTTTTGTATCTTTATGTTAATTATTTCATCATTGATTTTTTTAGTCTGTTAGACCATGGGAGAATTTAAGGACTTAGCCTGTCTTTTAAAGATAGATCTTTGGGAGTATTCGCACATCCACACCAGAGGTGGTCTGCTATACTTTGTGAAACTTTTCAAAATATTTTAGACTTATGTTTCCATATCTGTATATTATCATCATCTTAATAATGTTTATATCTTTTTTTTGTTTTTCCTTGATTTCACCATTCTGCCTGTATATATTTTCTATAGCAATACTCATTCATGTTTTCTTTAGTGCAAGCAACTAGTAGCTGCTTTCCTCATATGATAATCTTACCAGTGACAGAATTCTTTAGCAGAAGTTTCCAGCATTTTATTAAGTCTGCATTACTTTGAATTATAAATGGAGCTGGTAGACAAATTGTTTAGGTAATACAGCAGAAGAATGCCTAAACTTTCAGTGTGCTATTGTAACAAGTTCACTAATTCTGAACTAAGAATACTTATGCGTAATTGTTGTTTAGAATATCACCATATTACGAGTGACACAAAATAGATTATAAAGTTCATGTAAGTGACAAAGAGACATTTTGAAAGAATTAATTCCACACATCTACTAATGACTGAAAAATGTACATCTAGAAACACCTGAATTGCTATTTGCTGTACATCCAAATCTAAGTTTCATATGAATGTGCAGGTACTCCAATTGAACTTGAGGTGTACAGATGTGAACTATGGTGTGTTTGCCCATATTGTCGATGAATATAAGTGTGTAATGCAATGATTCAAAGTGGGATTTAATTTGGCTGTTGAATGAAATTTGAATGATTCACTTCACAAAACAAAAGGCTGCCATTTTTGGGACTAAAGCATTAAGAGAATATAAAGGCAATAACAAAGCTTCTTGAAGTTTTGAAAACACAAGCGCTAGGGACTTTTGCACCCTGTATATGCTTGCATTTATGCACTATATGCAGACACACATACTCACACCTCGCATACTTATACATACATGTTCTAACTTGCACAAGCGCAGACACTTAAGCACTTTGTATTCATTATTGCTGTTAGATATCGAATAATTGTGAATGCGAGTTGAAATCAGCTGTTTAGTTAGTTTTTGCTAATCATTCTACATTTCATGAAAAGTACTTTCATATATTTTTAACATGCTTGGCTCTAGATAGATCTTGAAAATGGTATTTAAATTGTTGGTATCAAGCGCTTTGCTGGTCTGTTAATAGCAACGATTTTAAGCAGGTGAAATATATACTGATTAGTGGTTATATGACATACATTTAAAACAACATAGATTCTCAAATTTCAGATAGAAAATATTCTCTCCCTCACTAATTTAATTCTTACAACTTTAAAAGGTTACTATCGCAAGATTTTGTTTACTGGTGTACGTATCCGTAGACTAGGCAGTTTTGTATCCATCATTTAAGAAACCATTCCCAGTTCAAATTCATAGGTTTAAACAGGTTCAGTCTTTTGTAAGATAAATGTGATAGTGCAAATTGAACATAAAACATTGAGATAGATTTTGTGTGTACTCTCTTTTTCTTGTTAAAATGTATTTGTAGGTATTTTCTAATACTGACACCCTATTTACATTTTGTGATTCTTCTATATCAGTGTCATGATCTAGTGCAAACATTCTTTAGTTTTATGTCTTACCTGGTATGTGGGTTTTCTCTAATAACATTGGTGTTTAAGCCAGAAGAAAATGCAGTAGATTAGCTAGATATTTGAAAGGGGATTTAAAGTTATGGCAAGGAAACAGATACCCTAGTGGACCTTTGTAAGTGGTGCACACCTCACAGACTAGAAGCAGCATGTATGTGTACCTAGCTTTGCTCGTATTTGGTATTTGCCACCAGTGAATACTGTTCTGAAAAGGCTTCTTCTGACACTGTTATAAATGAAAAGTGGTGATGGTGTTTGCACAGGTACATAATATTGTTTAACAGCAGTGATAAGTAGAAGTTTATTTGTTTACAATTAAGGACACACATGCTGATACTTTGAAAGAAGAGAATTACATGGAATAGTATGAAAAAAAATATTATTTACCATAAACTACCCCAGAAAAAAAAATTGTTATTTTTGTACTGCAAACATGACCCAGCCGATTTAGTTTTCAGTTTACAAGAAGTACCAAGCATTGTGAGGAAAGGACGATGTAATATGGTGGGGAATGATCACTGGTAAAATTTACAAGCTATGTAGAATTTCAGGGATTTCCTTTTGACTTCCTAAGGTATTAATTAATGTAGTAGATCACTCTTGGATATTAACCTACAATGTGCTCATACATATTGTGAAATTACCTACCAGTAATATGGTTACTGGTATTTGTGTGTAACTGGCAATTCTAAGCTGATGATACAGTGAGTACTGTTTTATCCCTTTCATTTTACAATTTAGCATTAACATGTACTCTTGACACTCTCAGTATTGCTAGTTACATTGCAAGTAAAACCTGCCATGTGTGATACTCTTTGATTTAAGCTAGCTGCAACTAAGGACAAAGCTGTACTCTGGTTGATAGTGTGATATGCAAAAGGACTTAGGTACTGTTGTACCCTAGAAAGGACTTGAGAAACTATTGTACCCTAGCATTGTTTTGACTCGTGTACCCTTCACATGTGATCATAGTATTGGAATGATGACCTTATTGATTTCCTTAACCCTAATTTCAGTATCTTATAGTGAAACTGTACAACATTGTGAATATTAACTTCAGTGATTTATCATGTGATACTAGAAAGATGGTCAGATGACACTGAAATGTAAATTTGTGAAAATAGGTCGATCTTAAGTTGTAGTATCATTGTGCTTGTTCATGGGATTGATATTATTCCCTAGTGTGTGGATAAATATATATGATCAGTTCAGTGTTGCCTTACTCCATTAGCATTTTTGTTATTATGAGGTTCAGAGATGATATTAGTTGATTCAGATATTTTGTTGTGGTAGGTATATACTTTATTAAGACCCATGAACAAGTTGTTTTCATCTATATTAAGAGTCATGTAACCTTCCCATTTGGATATTAAACCATTCCATGCTGCTAAGTACCCACATGGTAACACCAGTTTCCAGAGCATCAAAAGGACCACTCCATTCTTAATATAGTATTTTCATCAAGCTCTTTATTTATACTCAGACTATTACCCTAACTTTTCATATACAGTGGCTTTGTGTGAGTAATCAACTATATGCTTCTTAATACCTCAACTACTTGCTCTTGATACCTCGTCTTCTACATCTCTTTCATATGCAGTTCTTTGTGCACTTCATAATGAGACTGCTTATCTTGATCTATTTAGGCTGGAGTGCCACATATTCTTTCATGTCCATTTCCAGCATGTATAAATACAATTGAATTATGTCTCGAGGTGTAAGTACTCTGACTTGTCTGATTTTTGGATATACTATTTTCCCTGTATTGTGTGTGTACTTTGTCTGTTCTTCTTTTTCTATGCTGTATTTTCTTATTTCTCAAATTATTTTTCTTCTGCTGTAGACTTCCAGTTTCTTATTCTTTACTACAAAACATGCTTCATGGTGCAGATGAATGTAAGAGACTTTCTTCTTAATAAAAATGTGTTGATAATTTTCTTTATTTTCTCACGATTATACTATATGTGTAAACATTTGCAACATCTGATGGAAAAATCATTAAAATCAGAGTTTTGTTTGTTATGGTTTCCGAATGATCACTAAACAGATTAAAGATGTAAAAGAAGAGCACCTATATTATTGTGGACATTTCTATTCAAGCTCACAAGACAAAAGCTGGACTTATGAGTGAATGAACTGAGACAGTATGTGCGTACCCTTGATCCAACCTAATATATTATCATTATTATCATTATGATTATTGTTATTATTAAAAAAATTTTCATACTTGTTTGTTGTTTCGAACAGAGTGGGGAAGCAATAGGAATAGATAAAAAATGGCCTCATTTGCTTATATCCACTCTCTAGCAGTCTTGCATGATCCACAGACAAATGCCTTAGACCTCACCATGGTTTCCTCCAACTTCTTCATATGCATGTCTTGTCCTGTATACCATATCATTCCAGTTTGTTCTTTCCCACACATTCCTCAAACCCTTTTACAAGTTCATACCCTGATCACTCATAACACCTTTCACTCCACTTCCGACATGTATACCCTTTTTCAGCCTGTTTTCTCTCATCCTTTCCATATGTTCAAATCATATCAGCACACCCAGTTCAGCTGTCTCAAACATACTTTTCTTCCTACAACATATACATTCATCCCTTCCATACTTTTTGATTAAGGGCCCATGCCTTACATCCATCCACCCCATTTCATACTTTTTGATCTAGGGCCTGTGCCTCTCATGCATACACCACGACAATAATTTCGAAGCTCACAGACAGTGACCCACAGACAGTGACCTCTCTTTCCACATGCTCTTCAGTGTGCCCAGCACCTTAGCCCACGTACCCTACTGAGGGTTTATTTCAGCTCCCATGGTTCTTTCTGCTGCCATAACTACTCCCAGGTGTCAAAAATATTCTACTTCCTCCAAATTTCCTCCATTCAGACACATTCCAACCAACCTGTCTCTTTCCATTGTGAAACTTAACAGCCCAACTTTCATTCTCATTTACTTTCAACTTTCTCCTTTCACTAACCCTTGTAAATTGAGAATCTAGCTTTAACACTTTTTCACATGAATTGGCTGCCTTAGTCGTGTCAATCAGCAAATTGCAACCGACTTATCTCCCAGGCATGTCCCAATACTCCAAAGTGTGTATTCCTTCTTCCTCTCCAAGATTCCGTGCATTCACCTCCATCATTACCTCATCCGTAAACAGACATCACACTCTACTGGCACAGACCCACACCCTCATCAGGATCCACTCACCCTCCTCTCGTCATACTCGCACACAGGTTTTACTCTTTTGATAAAACCTCTTTACTACTTTTAATAGCATTCCCCCTTCATCATATATTTGTAACACCTTCCAAGAAGCAACTGTATCAACCTTATTGATAATTCCAAGGGTTTCACAGTTACAAATTAGAGCAGAAAAGTTCCTGATAGTTGAATGGGTCTGAGCAAATTTAAAACTGAAGAAAGTGGATGATAATCTTTAATGCCTATTGTTTTAAGGGTTGCCAGAATGTAACCATACTCTTTAAACCACACAAGAACATTTTATTTATAATTACCTTAGGAACAATCTCTATGAAAGAGTCCAGGTGTTACCCAGGAGCATTCTAAAGGCCTTTGCAGCCCAAGGATGAGCTATTTCCAGTAGAAGGAAAATGTAAACCCCTTGGAGTGATAATTCCTTTGACTCCGAGTTGTAACTTCGCTAAAAATGTTACATAAAGAATACCAAATCATCTTTCACACCCATCCACACTATCCTCTGCTCACCCGTCCTCCACTACTAACACAAGCCCCCATATTGTAAATGATGATATAATGTCTGGGCGTTTGAGGCACCATGAAGACCACGCAGACCTTGATGTGGTCGGGGAAATGACCTGCTGTTTGCAGTAGCTGTCTTTGGCTGGCCTGATCCGAGTGTGGCTACCTTTTGACCCCTTTGGTCATCTCCACGGTAACGGGAAGGGTTGGGGGGTGGGAAGCTCGAGAAAGATACGCCCCTTACTTAATCTGGGACTAAGGCCCACACAGCGTGGGTGCTATTTTTCTTTTGATGTAATTTCAACGCTGATTTAAACATCTTTAAAAGTGTTTTCCTTTTATCTTCCCAAAAAGAAATTATATTTTTCGGAGGATCATGAGATGAGGTGCATGGTAGGTTATGCGGCCCTCAACCTAAATATACATAAATTGTCTTTTTTTCTCGTGTTTGTGTGTGTGTGTGTAAAGTGGTGCATTTGCTTATTTTATGTATACCGAAGCAGCATGACATGACACCTGACTCAGGTGACCGTGATACGCCATGCCGCTATGTCATATCATATGTCATATATCGAAGACGGACATGGTATGACATGACAACTGACACAGGCGACCGTAAAATACACCGCGTTGGTCCAACGGCCGCAGGAGCGCCATCTAAACGACCGTTCTCCCGACCACTGTTGTTTGTATACACATTCTCAAGGGATCTTAAAAACCGAAAAACCTTAATAAAGTAACCAAAATACATTACACAGACGAGGCAAACCTTAACCTCACACTTATTACCAATTGTTCATTAAGTTTCACAAAGTTACCATTGCGATTAAGACATGAAACCAATATTCTGCATTGAAACGACCGATTCGATTGTTAAACATGGCTTCGTCCACTGGCATTGGCTTCTTGATCAATCAGTTCTTCCCGGACCGTTAGGGAGTTAAGACTGGAGGGAGAGAGACTCGTATGCAAATTATGTGTATATTTAAACGTGATAATACGCTTAAGAGTTTAAATTGGAAGAAACTGCTAACATTAACGTTACCATGTTACTGACGCATTTGGAGTTCACGTCTAAAGTGTTGTTAATACAATTTAACATCAGTGTGTCGTCAGCTCAAAATTACTCTGCAAATGGTTTGTTAATTTTTGAACAAATTCAATATATTGAGTGTCACAGACGAGCAATGAAAGGTTTGAAATGAGATAATGATCTATTTCTGCCACGAAAATCAAGTGATTTGGTTAAATTTGTGGAATTATTTGACCGGATTGAGTGAAGGTTAATTTTGAATGTAACATCCAGTAATTAGTGAACAATATGGCGGCAGTATTACTCTATCCTTGCCATAGATTGTGAATAGTAATTAGCACCGGCTAAATTAGCAGTAATTAGTGATATGTACTGAAATATGCAGTAGAACTACGATATAAAGTTAAGCGTAAATGATCCAGTACAGTACAGATTTCAGAAGTGATATGCAAATTCGTGTGTTCCGAAGATTTGTCAAGTGATTAATTCCTAGGGAATCACGTGACTGTGTGATTAAGGTAAGTAACATAAGTATTACTTATAAACTTGTCTGGTCATGATGTTTCGACTGGTTGTAGGTGATATGTTGAGTGTTTTTTGACCAAATGAGAACAAACCACTGAAAGAAACTGCATTATGCCTGTTGGTCCATGCTAGGAAGACCCGTTAAAAGTTATTGTAGGAAAACAGATTGATATGAGACGTAACACAACCGACACCCTGGTGACGTAACCTCAGTACGACACAACCACGCTGACTGTTAATGCTTAAGATACCCATGCAAGAGGCTGGGTGGATGACTCTCTCTAAAATACACTTGTGACAATTTAGAATTTGATTAGAATCCCTTAGATAATTAGGATTCATTCAGTGTTGTATATTCATTGGCTAATCATTTGTTCTGTGACCTAACTAAACTGACCTGACGCAACTTGGTAATGTTTGTATGCATGGGCAAAAGACTGGATGCGTAGCACTTGCTTTGTACGCCCGTCTTCTCCATTGACGCAGATGCCAACAAACCATCTCAAACACCTTGTTTATTATCTTTGGTCGTGTGAGGATTGGATTGTGGAGACTGATTTGCCTTGTTCTTGATACGCTCGGATCTTCGTACATTACATACCCATTCTGTGAGCATAAAGTTCGATAAAAGATGTAGTTTGGATTTCGGACTTAAAACAAAGTGGAAATGAGGCTATCTTTTGTTTTTTTTTTTACGCTGACTCGTTATGGCAAAAGAGGCAATTAGGTATAAAACACCTGTGCTTGCTCGTCTGTTACGTTTCTGCTTAAAACCCAAAATTTTTCCTTCTCCTTGGAAACATGCTTTGATACATCCCATCCCTAAGAAGGGTGACCGTTCTGACCCCTCTAACTATC
>JAUUDW010386613.1:0-12942 GCA_032361385.1 Panulirus guttatus
TTTTCTTTAGGTACCTTAGAATTCCGTCGTGGTGGCAGAGGTAGTGGAAGGAGAGGTGGACGGGGTAGCTACTACTGAGGTTACCTGTTCATTGCCTGTAACATCAATTAAAGTAAGAAGGGAACAGCTGCTCCAAGATCTACAGAAATGTTTGTAAACTGGATTTTTTTCTAACTTTTAAAACAAGCCTGGAATATAACCACTGCCTTAAGGCTGCAAATCCCTTCTTAGGAGATCAGTATTACTTTACTCTGCCAGATAATCATTGCTGCACCAGACATAAAGTGACCAAGATTAGAGCAATAATAATACTGTAGGACCATGCCTCATAGTCTGAACTCTGAGATTATGGCACTAAATGATAATGGTAATTATTTCTCTTATGCTTGATGGTAGCTTTCACATGACTACTGCATTAACGGTTGTAACAAAGCTCTCAAAATGACTAGAACTAAGGAACTTATTTGTGTCACAGGTACTTCTGTGCCAAAGAAATACACTCAGCTGACTATATGTTGCAAAACTCCCAAATTTTGCTTCTGATATTTTCAGAGATCATGGCCATAGAATTTATCCAGTTAATTCAAGATCGACCTGAGCTGATGATTGTAAAAGTTGAAAGGGCCTTAGACCTGTCCCTTGGGTTTCATATGTGTGTGACTTAATTTAACTTTGATATCTAGTGTTACAGCTTGTGGTTTGAGTACCAGTGCCTCATGGCTCATTCCTGTGTAATTTGTTTTCTGTGATCTATGATACCACGTAACTCAAGTGTTTTTTCACCTGTTCATACCAAATGTTTACCAGTTTTTTGATCAACTATAGTAATCCCACACTCTACCCCTGGTAGGAAAATGATAAAATGGCATACAGTGTTTGTGTGCTGCATGTACAAATGAATAAGTGTTCAAGGATTTTTTAAAGGAAATTTTTATAATGGTGTTACAAAACCTGGAATTATGCTAAGATAAGCTCCATATGAATGTAATTAAGTACAGAAGGCAGTCTGAGATACAATTTTATGGTTGGGAAGACTAGGAAAGAGTATATTTTTATGCATGTTTGCCTTATATTGTAGTTCTTGGAAGAATTTGAGATAGCATGCATATCTAAAAAAATTTCTCATATAGAAAAAGTGCTAAGAGTGTAGCAGTCTGATAGGATGTTTATTGTTTATTTAACTGTTAATCCTGGAGTAGTGTGTGGGGCTTGGTTGTGGATGGTAGTCTTTGGTTTTGATGCATTTTATGTGACAGCTAGAAGTTGGATGTGTGTAAATGAGACTATTGTTTGTCTATTCTTGATGCTACCTCGTTAAAGCAGGAAAGGCAGTTAGGTATTGAAAATACAAGTTGGCAAGTTGCGGAGGTATGTGTGGAAGAGAATTCATATCGTTTTGTTCTGTGATAGAATATGTATTTGAAATTTTATTGCCACCAGTTGTTTTATAACTATCTGGCTAGCTTATGGTCTGTCCTTGGAGGCTTCTGAATGTCACTATACCTAAGAAATTTTAAGTGATTTGGTGTTAAATTAGATGCATAGAATTGTTGAGATTATAAGCTCAACAATTCAGCTAGTGACACATGGGATCACTAGTGCTAGATGGTTACAGAACTAGTCTAATGTAAGTCCCTGCTTGGATTTACTAGTATTTGTTATGCTTTCAGATATGTACGTCCAACCGAGAGAAATTCCATATTCAGATGTCAAATCACTTGCTGTAAACTTTTTTTCTTCAGCTGGGCATACAGAATGCCCTTCCCATGAATTAAGGGGTAGTTTGTCTACCTGTGAATTTAATTTGTTGCATATTGCCTTAAACCAGTCCAAAGTTTCACGTCACTTATAGACTGTTTACTGTTTTTTTTTTCTTAAAGAATGTAATGCTTTACATTGAAATTTACATTTTTTTTTGTTTACAAATTTCTAGATTACTAGCACAAAGTGAAGAATAAGGAGTAATGATGTTGACTTGTGATGGATTTGACTTATGGTGGCAAAGAAAGGACTTGCTATAAGCATTTTTTCTTTATTATAAGAAAATGGATTGATAGAAATCATCATATATTGATGAGATTTTCAGAAAAAAATTAGGAAAGGAAACCAACTTAAAGAGTAACCAATTAATTCTCTGTGGATCACACTGAGTTTGTTATTTTGTTGCCTTGCATTGGATCTTAGATCAGTGGATTTTGAAAGCAATCTTTTTTGAATTATTCAGTCAAATTCTTTTTGTTCAGCAGCTGAAAGTAAGATTAAAGGCTAATTGGGTAAGGAACAGCTTTATGCTGAGAGGTGATTTTGTGTGATTTGTTTGTGTGTGTGTGTGTATGTATGTGTGTGTGTGTGTGTGTGTGTGTGTGTGTGTGTATATTTGTGTGTCTGTTTATGTGCATTTGGGGAGGTGAATGGGTAGTTAAGTTGAATTGACACATGTTTAAGAAGTAAAAGTGAGTCATTCTGCATTAGATAGGAGACACTTTGAGAGATAAATGATGAGGCCATCCTTTATTTATTAGTAAATTTTGTAACTTGAATATCTTTGTATTTGTATATTTTTCCACATACAATTAAAGAAAATTCAGAGAGTCTAAATTCTAAAAACTAGAGTAGAAAATACAGTTTCTGCAAACAAACCCATTGTACTTGTGTGATTATTTGTCCTCAGAATATATAATTAAGGTTTTCTATTGTACATATGACGTACTTGATTGAAAACTTACTTGAAAATGGCTTCCTCCCTTCCTTCATGTCCTTCAGTCCTCTATCCTTCTTTGAGATTGTCCATAACATTTTTCTTTGTTTGCTGAAATATAGAGAAATTCCTTATTGAAGCAAAAATTTTTTAGCTTTATTGAATGTACAAATGTGGTTTCTGTTGAAATTTTTTGGGAAACCACAAGAAACTGTGGGACTAGCAATGAATAATATCATATGATACCATTGGATAATTTTCCTGGAGTAACCTTGGATAGTGTGCTTGAGTTTTAGGTGATGGGGGCATGTACACTGATGATGAGTCATACCACAAAAGCATTCAAAAAAGTATATTTCATGTCTGATAATAGAACAAGTGTTGCTGTTTCTTAGTTGGATGCCTATGTAATCCATGACAAATGTCCCAGTGCTAGGTTAAATTTTGCAGTGAAACCATATTGTCATCAGTTGTTGTTTCTCTTACTTTTACTTCATGACTATTGTACTTCAGATAACCCCCTGTTGCTGAAGCATCCTTCATTCTTTTCCTGCACTTCATTACTGTATGTGAAAAAAATGATTAGCAGCCTAGTTGCGGTATTTAGAGAAAAATAAGCCACACTGCTTCAACAAAGAATCTGTTATCCAAAAACAACAGTTACTCCAGGCCTACTAATGACACCCTGGGAGTAAGTTAAAGCAAGCAGTTAAGTCATCCCCACAATTCTCAGCTTGAATTGTGGTAACTCATATACAGCTGGTTGACAAATAGACCAGGTTTCATCGTTAGACTGAAAGTATGGAGAGTTCTCCATTGAGAAAATTATATGCTGTCTATCTACTTATCTGTCTATCTATATCTTTGATGCTTTTTTCCAACTGGAACTTCGTAAGGTGGTGGGTACGGCATTAGAGTCCCTGTAGCTAGTGAAATCCAGTGCTGCTTTTAAGCCTTTAGTGCCTCACCCTTTACAGGCCACTGGCAGAAGGTAACTCTAGTGTTTGTAGAGTATCTTACCTAATGTTCCTACTGACTACTTCTACCTAATGCTCCTGCCTAATTTTCCTCACGCCTACCGTTACCAAATGTTTCTGCCTAATGCAATATATTTTGTTCACTAAAGGTAGAGAAATTATATAGAGTATGGTATAACACTGATTTTTCAAAGAGCATTGCTTTTGCCCAGCATGTATCCCTAATTAGGGCAGATGTCAATCTACAATATGAAAAGGAAGTAGGAAGAAGCTTGAGTGAAGATTTGGGCTAGTGCATAGGTGAAACAGAGTACAGTAAATTCTCTTAGTTTCATAAGGACAAAGATAACTTTCTTAGCTACCATGCAAAACTAACATTATTGAGTAACATTTATTAAACTATTATCATAGAGACTAATGGGGGAAGAGGTTACTTGTCAAAGCAACCAATTTCACCCCTTTAACTCTTAAAATAGTAAATGTTTGATGCACTATCTCTACAAAAACATTGCTTGTGCTTGAAATAAAGCCAGTGGTAACAGGGAAAAATGTAATAGTTTGGTATTTGAGTGAAGCAGCAAAGTAGTGTGGTATGAACAGTACATATTTTATGTATGTTAAGGTAATGTATTTCTTCTGAATTTATTATGTTTTGGCTGTATTTTTTCGCATTTTCCCCCTTATTTTTACATGGCCAGGGTAAGAGGTTCCAAAAATATTGATGGACTACTTGTGAAAGGTCAGTTTTGATCATTTTAAAAGGCACGAAAGCAGTAAATGTGAAACTAAATCTGTAAAACTGCAGCAGTTTACTGTGTTTCTTGAACTGTACTCAGGGTGTCACTTAACTATGAATTGTGATTCGCATCAGCAGTGTTCATCATCAGCAGTTATTTACATGATAAACAGCATGTTATTCCCAAGCATGAAGTCCTTAATATGGCTTTCAATGTTGAAAGAATGACAGTGGCATATTTTATTTGCCAATCCCTGACTTAACCTGTGTGAACAAGTACCTCAAAAATGAACGTGGACAAAAACTTTCGTGACCTGTGCTAATGATCTACAGAGGTGAATCTTTTGGTGGCTGAATGATGAGTAGGACTGTTTTGTTTTCTTGTCTGGCTCATGATACTAAAAGGAAGATTAGCCCAAAAGATTATATTATTTATTTTTATGACGTTGCAGTTGCTTTGAACCCAGTGAGGCTGATTATTAGGATACCATTCATGCTTTCATTTTTCAACAGTGCAGGACATCATGATGATCTGTTCACAGGGTGAAAACTGTGAGCAGATCTCAGCAGCTTATTTTCATTAGCTATTAGTAAGCAAGGTGCCATGGGACTAATCTGTAGCAAGAGTTGCCTCTTCTTTATCCATATTCATCTCTTCTAGTACTGTATCAGGACTTGCATTGGCGCTGTAAAGCATGTATTATGCCTTACTGGCTAATAGAGGCCACTTATTGCTTATTAGTTTCAGCTATATAATTATTGCATAAAAGTATTGCTGTGAGTGTTAGTGTACCATAAAATATATCACAGATGTTCAAAAAAAACAGATAAAAAGCCAAAAAATACTGGGACTTAGGATGCATTCTTGTTTACATAGAATTTTGCTGTTTCTGCTAATAGTTTCACATCCTTTGCTCTGGCTTACAGACTTACAAATTTCCTTTAAATACCTTGCATTTTCTTTGCCATCCAACACTTTTATGCACTGATATTTGCATACACCATTATTCAGCTGTCTACTCTAGATTTATTCTGTATTTGTACTTATATTTATTTTCTGCCCAAGCAAACTTTGTTTATGGGGAAATTAAACAGCCTATCAAAGGATATAATGCTCTTATATCAACTTCAATCCAGTACTGCTCATGCGTTTGTACACTTGTCCTAATACGTACCCAGCTGGCTTTGTAGAGACTGTTCAGCTCAGTAGGTATTTAATCCTTAAACATGGGGGATTCCTGTGGGATGACTTCCACAGAAAGCACCAGAAATTATCATCAGATTGCTAATGTCTGCTGGCTTTGTCCAAATCCCCCTGCCAATGTTTTAACATTTGTATGGTTGCTAAATGACACATTGGTCACTACCAGTTCTTTCTTTAGAGACTGCCACACTCTGAAAAAAAAAATGTAAATACTTGTAAATAATTTCTATAAACAGAGATTTGTCATTTAGTGAATTTGCATCATGAGGAAGTTTATCACCCTTACCCACCTTCCTCCACCATTCCACCACTTCTCTGTTAGGGTATTTAAGCATTGTTTTCAGTCATTACTATATCCATATAAATTTTGTTAGCTATCTTTTTTGTACATATTTGATTTTATTTTTATTTATATTTTTTTAACAGTAATAAGTGTTACTACTGAATATGCATCACAAGGCTCATCTCCCCTTATTTTCTCCATGGCCTTACCAGGGACCCATGCATTATCTTCAGTGCTATACTACAGCTATAATTTTTCAACTCACTTGTTTGTACGTATCCTTTACTTTTATGTGTATTTCTTTCATTTTATAATGGGAAGTAGAAAATTTTAGACTTTGTCTTCTGGCATTGTTCTTCATTGATCATTGTCAAGTCACCTGACATGTTAAGATTGACAGCTTCCAGAGCCCAATCCTGATAACTGTAGTAACAGAATATCTATTTCTACATATCTCAGGTGTAATCATTCTAATTGTCACTACCATCCGACTTTATATCTGTGTTATGTTGCCTTCCAAGTCCTCATTCACAGAATCCCAAAGCTTATTTCCTGCTAGATAATAAACCTATTAATGCCTACTTTCACTTTTTCCCATCAGCATTACTTTACTTTTGCTCAGGGTGAATGTCATCAACCATGTAGCAGACCAACTTTTGAATGTGTTAAGGTCCCTTGTAAGTTGATGCAATCCCCTCGCTTTTATTTCTCTCATAACCTTTGCATTATCTGCAAAAAAATTTAATTAGGAGTCCTTTAGACAAGGAATTTGAATAGATCAAAAGGAGTAATGGTCTCAGAACAGAACCCAGTGGCACTTTACCAGTCACCTTAGCCCATTTGGAGGAGGTTCCTCTGGCTTGCATCCCTTGTTTCCATTCACTGAGAGAATCCTCCATCCATTTAACGAGTATCCCCCTTATTCCTGCCTGATTATTCCCATACAGTACAGTGTGATGAAGAAAAATGATTTGAAGCATCATTTATGGCAAATGCTGGTAGTTATTAAGCTGAAAATATGGTGAATATAGTTGTTATTTTAACAGTGTCATGTAATCTTGTATTGTGAAAGTTTTATTTTCCAGCACCTGGCAACCTAGGCAGTGCTTGATAGGAGGTTATGCTTCTGAGCAGTGCACTGTGATGAAGAGAAATGGCTTGAAATGTTATTTATGACAAAGGCAGGTAGTTAGTAAACTCATTTTATGATAAATATAGTAGATATTTGAAGTCATGTAATCTAGAACAAAGGAAGCTTTATTTTCCAGCACCTGGCAAACTTAGGAAGTGCTAGCTGGGAGAATATGCTGGATACAAGATCACATATTACTGGAAAAATCTTTTATATGGTAAACCCTATGCAAAAATTGTGATTAACAGTCTAGTCTCAGAATGGTTAGATGCATGAATTAGTGTACCACAAGATTCAGTCTTAGGATCAATTCTCCTTCTCATGTATTATAACCCTTAAATATCAGGAAACTTGCAGGAAGTTGATTGCAATGTAGAAGAAACACAAGGTCATCAAATTTTCTTTTCCCCATTACATATCTCAGTCCCTTGATTTCAAAGGCAAGTACAAGTGGCATATACACTTTTTGTACTGCCAGAGATTCTAGTAAGCTCATACACTTTATTGGTTTGTCTTGTAGCATGAGTTGTTAAGTGGCAAGTGTAAATTCTTCTAAAATTTTTGTTATTGAAAGGAAACCTGGAACACCAAAAATATTTTGTTAGTTTAGGCTTTCTAAATGAACAAAGACATTTTGGCAAAAATTTACCGTTTTTTCACATAACGCAGACCATATGGTATTTGTCATACTAATATCAGACATGAAAGGTATTTTTTGATGAGTGAAATGATGTGATTAGTACTCGTATTGCACTTGCCTATGACATAAAGAGAAAAGTTTAAGGTTCCCAGTAGCTTTTGTTTATTTATTGTTGTACAGACAATATTTTACAGAGATCCAGTGAGGGATTTGTAGTGGCTATTTAGCTGGCAACCACTGGAACTATTATGTAGATTAAAAAGAATGTTCATGTCAGTTGCCTTACTATAGTAAGGCAACTGGTACAGCACTAGTTGCATATCAAATGGGTTCTTTTAATTATATATACTGAATACATTTTATTATATATACTTTATACCTTACCATCCTACCCCTGGATTCCCTTCTGTAGGACTTTGGTAGTGCTCAGGGAGCTGTCCACATGGACCACAGGCCAGAAAGTGTGGTGATGATGTGTATATGTCTTTGTAGTGAGGATGCAGGGTAATTAAACAGTAAGAGTTCAGGTTCTTCATTGTGAAGTTTTGTCATGGGCATGAGAGTTCTCTAATGTGCTGAAATGATGTTTTTGTTATTAAAGTGATGGGTGGTGTCCAGAGCATTGACAGAAAATTAATAGGGAATTAAGTTTCTGATGACTGTATGTCTGATGGGGTAGTGTTTAAGACTGGGTTGGGGATAACTGGTTTAGTGCTTCTTTGGTTATTTCGGTGTGAGTATGTTTTGTCATTTTATGATTGATGGATAAGATGGTATCTGTGAGTACAAGGGGTCCCTACAGAATGATGGTTTATATTGTAATGTTTCATGACTAATATTTGAGAATCAGGGTACAGATTACTAGAACGACACTAAGGCTGTGTAACAGGAACAGATTTTAAGAAAATTCTTATGTTTATAGAATATTCTTTTCCATTGATAATGAAGTATTTTAAGGTTTTTCAGTTATTATGCCTATGATAATCGTATCACAACAAAATATCATTAGATATGGTATACTGGTGTTGACGTGCTGTCAGTGGACTGAACCAGGGCATGTGAAATGGATGGAGGTGAGCAAGTATGAATATGTACATGTGTATATGCATGTGTATGTATAGTATGTGTACATTTATATGCTGATATGTATATGTATGTATTGTGCATATATGTGTGTATGTATGTATGTGTGTATATGAGTGGATGGGTCTTTCTTCGTCTGTTTCCTAGCGTTACCTCGCTGGTGTGGGAAACAGTGATCAAATATGATAATGATAATATAATGACTATTATCATCATCATCATCATCAAGATGTTACCAGACTATACCTGAAATTTGTTATACCACGAGCAGTAAGTCACCTTCGGTGAGGCTGCATCATTGTCAATGGACGAAAAGAAGTACAGTCTCAAGGAGGTAACTCTTACTCCAAAGCAGTCCATCATTTTCTTACTTCTGCTTGGAGTGCAATCTTTAAGTTGCTTAAAGCCTAAATTAGAAATCATAGAACTGTATTATAAAATATTGTTTTTACTCATGGGTTGCAAGCTCTTTGGGCTGAGGTAGATCAGATCAGGTCAGGTTACTTTTCAACAAAGTAACCTTTTTTTTAACGTGGTGACAGCTTGTCGAATAATTATACTGCAGCCATAATAAGTGCTTGAAAGTCAATGATGTTGCTGGTTAAATATCAGAAGCCATTCTCTTACAAGTATTTTTAAATGAAAAACAAATCACAGGCACACAGTTTTGCACCAAAGGTGTGGGTTTCCCGAGTTTGTGTCACCACAAATGTAGTACTTATAAGTGAGATAGAGAATGAAATATAAAGCAGCACGAATAAGAAGGCGTAGTAACAGAATGGGCCTGTGTCTAAATACAGTATGGATGTTCATGATATACACCTTATTCACAAAAAAGTTTTACAGCTCCTCAAATCAGCTACAGCAGTACAGTGCAGCTGGATCTTTCTGATTCTGTTAACCAATGTTAATGAAATAATGCCTTATTTCTTTTGCTTTTTTCATACTAACAAATTTTCTAAATACAGTGCTGAATATTAGGCAGCTTATTTACTAGGTGTATGGAAAAGAGTCAGTAATGAGAAATGGGTAACATTACTGAAAGTTTTGTGTGAGACACTCAGCAATAGATTAGTCACAAACCCTGAGTAACACCTCATAGTCATTAGGCACCACCTCTGTCAGCTAACGCTCGATTGTTGTTTGTTCATATGCTCAAATATCCAGGTGCATCATGAATATAGGAGGCCAGTGTTGCTTAAAAGTATGTTGTTTTTATTTCATGACCCAGGACACTGAAATCTGATAGGTTTCAACAAGTGTTAAGACACATCATTATCATACTTTATTTTTTCTTGGTACTATTATTAAGTGTCCACCATATAAACTCAGAAACTATATGGGTCTGATTCAAGGACAGGTTTACAGATGCTGAATATCACTGACAAAATTCTGGGATATTAGTTTTTATCTCAGATAAGTTTTGATATACCTAGAGATTAGGATGGATGAAGTATTAAGTGATGAATGCTTTATATTCTGTCCTTAAGAATTCTAATCCTTTATCAGTTTTCATCAGTCAATTGTACATGACTAAATAGTGCAAATATTTATATGGGAGCAACTTTTTTCCATTTTGCTGGTAGAGGAGAGTAAATGAAAATAATATTTTATTGCACTGGTCTCTTGCTCACATATAGGCTGTCATAATTTGATAACTGAATACCATATTGTTTTGACACCTGAAAGTTTACATTAAGCTTAAAATGGGGTTATATATGAAAAAGATATAATATTCATATTAACTTTTTACATCAGTAACCCTGTAATTGTGTAATGTCCAGTAAAACTGAAGTATCTGTAGTACTAATACAATATCTTGCTTTGGTGACTTGTTCAACCAATACCAGTTTTACCTTGATCAATATATTATTTTTTAAAATTATGTGACATTTGCCTATGAGCGTTACGTATTAAAAATCTGATAGGAACATTGAAATACACTATGATTGTTCATGAGGTTTTGGTTAACATGGTCCTAGATATTCAAGGTAACTATTTCACTGTATAAATACACTAATGTCATAAAGCATCTTTGTACAGTTTTATAATGTCTTACACTTAATTCTACTTTTTATTTATTATTTTTGTAACTTTGTTACTGCATCAGTTCTTGAACAATAGCTATCATGGTGAAAGGAGAAATGTGCTTCCAGTGGTTTGTTGACTTCAAAATGTCTAAATCATTAAGGTTACATTATTTCTATGTAGCCAATTTCTTACTACTAATGAGATTTGCACTTAGCTTTGTTAATTAATAAAGTTATAAAAACAGATTACTTCTTCTTTCCCTTCTGTAAGCAAGTTATTCAGCTTAATGTTTTGATCAGTGAAAAAATTTCCTTGCGCAGCTTTGTACACTTTATTTACAGTCATGTGATTGTGAGGTCATAAGCATATGAAAGGCCATTCATGTTATGGTTTGCCATGGGTAGAGGTAACAGGAGGTCATATTAGAAAAACTGAAGAGGATTAGAGAAAGTTTTGCTTTTTGGGAACTCAATTGTTAAGTTTTCAGTATTTTAGAGGTGAAGCCATTATAAAAGATTGGCATGGCAGCTGCCTAAACCTTATAACCTTGCTTTTAGTCACACTCAGAAACCCATACATTTACCTCTCTCACCATCCCATCCATAAACAATTTAAACGACCATGATGACATCACACAACCCTGCTGTAGACGCATCTTCGAACCATTCACCCTTCTCTCTTCCTACCCACACACTGCTCCTCCCTGGTGTGAAACTCTATGCATGCCATCTCCCTATCGCTCATAGCTCTTAAATACAACTAAACAGGTACACTCAATAAACTTATACCACTGTGATTTGAACATTCACTTGTCCCCTTTACCTTAATACAATGGCATTATGCAGGCATATGGCAAATGCTCAAGCACCTCATCATGAGGCATACATATATCTAAAATCTAAGTTACCAGTCCTATCCACCCAGCTGCCTCACCACAAGGGTTTCACCATGTCTTTTGACCAATCCATTTGCCAAGATTCTTTCACTTCAGTTCTCTCTCCAAACCACACACCCCAACATATGCTACCTTATCATCAAATATACTCAACATTCCTTCAAAATACTCACTCCATTTCCCCTTTACCTCATCTCTGCCTGTTACCATTTTCTCATTTTCCTCTCACCAGTGCTCACATTTGTTCTTATTTTCTCACATGATCTCTCTGAAGTTTGCTGATACTTGCACACCCCAACTCTTATTTGCTTTTTTTTTAGCCCATTAACTTACTCTTGACATCCTCCTGCTTTCTCTTTCACACCTAACCAAGTGTATATGCCTATACACCTCTCTTTTCCCTTCCAGTAGCAACTTAATTTCCTCATCCCACCACTCACTACCCTTTCTCACTTGGCCAACTGCCACACACCTGTCTTGCATTTCAGCAATGATTCCCAAAATACCCCCTCATTTCTATCCCACTACCCTATCTTCATTTACTTTTAACTTTTACGTTTCTACTCCCAATCTCTCCTGGTATCTTTTCACACAAGCCTCTTGTCGACTCATTCACTTGCATAATCCTTTCCCCACCCATTATCATTTACCTGTATTCTTTTCTGGGAGCGTCTGCAAACCTACACCCTCTCCTCAGCACAACCAAGTCTCTCTTTTGTATGCCTATCAATTAGTACATAATCCTGTAATATCCATTTATCATGTCTCACAGTCACCCATGTATAATTGTATGTTCCTCTTTAAACCAGTCCTTTTCCAGCTCACATCTCCACAAGCAGTTCAACAGTTTTATTTAAGGCAATGGTTACCCCATGATGCCCAAATGTACCTTCAAGTGCCACATTACCCACTCTTGCATTCAGATCACCTACCACCAATACCCAATCTCTTGCATCAAAATTACTGACATACTTGTTCATCTCCAAAAACACTTCCAGGTGCATAAGCACTAATAACCACCCACCTTTCATAATCGACTTTCATTTTTACCCACATTAGTCTTGGGCTCACCTCATTCTTTCACATCGCTACAACTTCTCCATCAGCTGTATTGCTACCTCTTCCTTAGCTCTTTTCTCTCACATTAACCCCTGACTTTACCCCCTAACAAATTTCCAAAAACTTTCTTCTCCCTTCCCCTTGAGCTATGCTTCTCTCAAAATTAGAACATCCAGGTTCCTCTCCTCAAATATCTTACCTGTC
>JAUUDW010386723.1:0-11674 GCA_032361385.1 Panulirus guttatus
TGGTACCTTTCGGGGGTGTTTGTGTTTGTGATGCAGTAATGCCAAGTATGGCTATTGGAACAGCTGATTTACGGTGCACTAATAGTTGACACGGTGTATAAGTCGACCCCCCAAGTTATAGTGTCCAAAAACAGCCTTCAAAAATCAACTTATACACCGTGAAATACGGTACACACTGAGTTCATAAAGCATATCCTAAATGGACTCAACCAACCACAACCACCTCCTAAACAGTACTGGTAGCAACTGACATCAACTAAGCATCTGACACATACACAAAAAATACCTACCACAAACCTCCACAACAAAGACAAAAAGTGACTGGACAATTTCTATATCAAAATCACTAACATTGGTTTCACCTCTAAAACACTCAAACTTTACACTGGGGTTACCCAAGGAGTAGTTCTTTCTCTAAATCTCTTCAGTTTTCTCCTGCACAAACTCCCATTACCTCAGGCAAACCTTAGCATGAAGGTCCTTTTGTATGCAGACTACCTTACAAGCATATCACAACACCCTAATACCACAATACCAACATCAAATATGGTGCACTACATTACACAGCTGAAGCAATGTCTCACACAGAAGTGAATGTCTATATCTCCAATGAAGTATTCAATCACTTTTAGCCCAGACATACATGAACCCAGCTCTCATCCTCCAGTCACCTTGAACAGATTATCTCCAATTGAACAAAACATGAACCATTACAGGCATTTCATAACACACGACATTCACTTTCCACACCAATAACATCAACAGAACACAAAATCGCACTAGATTTAGTGAAGAAAAAGAATCCTTCAGCATCCTATACAAAGAACAATTTATCTGCCCCCTTTTAAATCATGCCTCACCTGCCTGGTCTTTCACCCTCTCAAAAGCAAATATAAAAAAGCTGAACACCAAACAAAATGGAGCGCTCAAAACAATCACTCACTGCCTAGCAACCTTAAGTACTCAACACCTTCATAATGAAACAAAAATCCTCCCAGTACAGTCCCACCTCAACATACTTGGCACTCAATTCCATGCAACAGCGCTGGACCCCTCCCACCCAAAAAACTCTATAACTAACCCCTCACCTCAGTCATAAACTCCAACCCACCAGACATAAACCCATCAGAAACCACACTCCCTAGACAAACACGAGTCACGCTCTCCTGCTTATGCTCTGGACATCATTCACACAACAATATTAGAAACAGTTTCAACATATTCCAAGACCCGTCAAACTCACAACACAACTATCAAAAAGAAGACACTGGGCACTTACTATTCAACTGCCCCGCACTCCTTGCATACAGACATACATACAACATAAAAATCTATGACCTGTGGTCCCAACTAGTGGATGTGACCAGCTTCCTGAGCACTGCAGAAGCCTCATGAGGACAGAAGAGACTCCTGGGGCTGGAAGTAAGAACTACTTTGAATTTTTTGTTAGTCAGAAATTCATTAATAAATTTTTGTGAATTATCATCTCATACTATGCTTTGCTACTTTCTTAAGTACTCCATGATTACTTTGTCAAATGCTTTTTCAAAGTCTAGAAAAACAATGCCCTTTCTTTTTCCTCTAATTAGCATTTCACGTGTCTCCACATTCTCTGTAATTTTTTTCCATACTTAATCGCCATTTCCTGCGTTTGTGAGGTAATGCCAGGAACAGACAAAGAAAGGCTGCATTCACTCACATCCATTCTCAAGTTGTCATGCGTAATGCAGTGAAACCACAGTTCCCTATCCACAAACAAGCCCCACAGGCCTTTGCATGGTTTACTCCAGATGCTTCACATGCCCTGGTTCAGTCCACTGATGGCAAGTTAAAACTACTAAACCACATCATTCCAATTCACTCTATCCCATACAAGCCTTTCACCCTCCTGCATGTTCAGGCCCTGATTGCTTGGAATCTTTTTCACTCCATCCTTCTATCTCCAATCTGCTCACCTCATTTTCCATGTTCCTTCCACTTCTGAAACATAAATCCCCTTTGTCAACCCTTCCCCTCTCATTCTCTTCATATGGCCAAACCATTTCAGCAGACCCTCTTCAGCTCTCTCAATGCACTCTCTTATTACCTTATCTCTCTCTTACCCTTTCATTATCTATTCAATCAAACCAACTCACACCACATATTGTATCCTCAAACATTTCATTTCCAACAAATCCACCCTCCTCTGTACAACCTTATCTATCGTCCATGCCTCGCATCTATAAAATATCATTGGGACAAATATCCTTGAAACATAACCATTTTTGCCTTCCTGGATAATGTTCTCTCTTTCCATACATTCTTCAACATTCCAAAACCGTTATCCCCTCACCCATCCTATGATTCGCTACTGCTTCCATGGTTCCATTCGCTGCCATATCCACTATAATACACCTTCTAAAATCTATGTATGCTATCAGCATTAACCATGTCCTAAGTCATTCTGTTCCATTCATCCATCATTCTTATATGATAAAAGTATATCTTTATAGCATTTTTAACAAGCTTCTTACTTGAGTCCATTTCATGTCCTCAGGTTGCTTTATACCTATATCTCTGGATGAACTGTTCACTGTCAACATCGTTGGTCTCTTTTAAAAACTTAAAGGTTATGATCAGTTCACCCCTCACCCTCCTCTCTTACAAGGTGGGTAAATTCACAGCCTCCAGTCTCCCTGTAACTCAGTTCTTCTCTATTAGCTCTTTGTGCCCCTTTAGATATGGTAACTAAACCCAAGAAGAAGCATATTCTAGTTATGGACTTAGGCACGATATGAATAGCTTGCTAATTATTTCCTGGCCCATATAATCGAAACCTATTCTGATATTTGCCAGCAGACAGTTTGTCTCACTGATTATTCTCCTAATGCAAGACTCTGGAAACATGTCTGGTTGATCTTGGCTCCTAAGTCCTTCTGAAACACAGAGTCTTCTAGTTTATTTCCTGCTTTATAATAATCATATTAAGGCTGTCTTTCACATTGTCCTGAGCTCATTACTTTATATTTGCTCAAGAAAAATTTCACCAAATCACATTTCAGACTAACTTTGGAGTCTGTTTAGGTCCCCCTTATAAGCTGATGCAATCCTCCTCACTTCTCACTTCCCTTAAGAAATTTGCATCAACTGCACAACATACTCATGTATGATTCCATACCTTCAAGCAAGTCTAACATTGGAAAAAAAAGAGTAATGGTCCCAGAACCAAACCCTGTGGCACTCTGCTGGTCACCTCAACCCTTTTGGAAAAGGCTCCTTTAACATGCATCCTCTGTTCCCTCCCCTTGAAATAATCTTCTGTTCAGTGAAAAATTTTCCTATTTATTCCTGCCTGGTGACCCAGCTTCTAAATCAGCCTACAATGCAGTGCAGTGTCAAATGCTCTCTGGCAGTCCAGACATAGACAGTCCACCCAGCCTTCCCTATTGTCCAGGATGAGGTCACTCTCTTGGAGAACTCTATAGTGTGAGTTACACATGACTTCTCCCTAATAACGTGCTGTTTCTCACTATGGAAATTTCTGCTCCACAGAAAGTCATCCACTTGTTTTGTAATATTCTTTTCCATAACCATACACATCACACTTGTAGGTGAGAACTGTCTGTCATTTAACAACTGTTCCTAATCTCCTTTCAGTCTGTGGTTCAACACCTGTTCCTGGTCTCCTTTCTCATACACAGGTATGATGTTTGCCTTTAACCATTACCTTGAAACTTTGTCTTTCTCCAGTGACATCTTGAAGTATAATTCTAGTGATTTAACTATGTATCTGTACACATCTTTAACACTCTTCTTCTTTCATACTTGTTCATTATTTTGTACATTAATAAGGTAGTGCTAAGAACAGACAAAGAAAGGAGTTATTCACTTAGGTCCATTCTCTAACTGCTATATGCAATACAGTTAAACCACAGCCCCCTACAATCAACAACCAGACCCCAAATACCTTTCCATGGATTATCCCTACTACTTCATATGCCTTGGTTCGGTCCAGTATGAGCATATAGCTCCGTGTATACCACATCACTCCAATTCACTCTATCCCATGCATGCCTTTCACTCTCATGCATGTTCAGGCACAGAGTACTTAAAATATTTTCATTCCATCCTCCTGTCTCTATTTCAGTCTCCCCATTCTCATTGTCTCCTCCAATTCTGACACATATATACTCTTTGTCAACCTCTCCTTACTCCAAACCATTTCAGCATACTCTTTTCAGCTCCCACAACCACAATCTTTTTATTTCCATACCCCTCTCTTACACTTATATTATTTGACCAAATCATCTCATACCACATATTGTCCTCAAACATTTCTTTTCCAACACATTCACCTTCCTCTGCACATCTTCATCCACAGCCTAAGCCTCAGAGCCATATAATGTTGTTGGGATTACTATACCTTCATCGAACATAATCATTTTTGCCCTTCCAGATAACAACCTCTCTTTCTACAAATTCCTCAGAGCTCCAAGAACTGTCACCCCCTCACCTACCCTATGACTCATTGCAGCCCCCATGGTTCCATTCACTCCCATGTTCACTTCCAGGTATCTAAAACACTTTATTTCCTGCAAATTTTCTCCATTCAAACTCACACCCCACCTAACCTGTCACCCTGCCTGATAAGCCTAATAACCTGGCCTTTATTTACATTTACTCTCAACTTCCTTCTTTTGCACACTCTCCCAAACTCAGACATCAACTTCTACTGTTTCTCACTCAAATCTACCACCAGTACTGTATCATCAGCAAGCAACAATTGACTTACTTCCCAGGTCCCCTTACTTAAGGTGAAATTTCATCAGAACCATATGCCTTGTATGGGTCAAGTTCCTTTTAGTACTGTTAATGAATTCTATAAATATCTAAATGATTTCCAAAACCTGCTCCCCATTCCATCTCACTGGTGTTAGGGCTATAGTGTCTTTCACTGAGAAAACACTTTGAACTTATTACTCAGTTCCTCACATACCTTTACACCATCCTCTACATTTTTTCCCTCAGAATCTTTCAGCCATGAACTGCTCCTTCACTGAAAACTGACTCCTGATGAATATATGGAAATGATCTGGATTTTCATCCACCATGTCCACAATAAACTTATGCAAGTTTCTTTGTTCCTTCTATCTTTACATATCTTTACTTGACCATATTTTCAAAGTCTTCTGTTTATATTTTCAGTAGTAAAAATTACAGCTACTAATTCCATGGAGATACAGGATATACAATCATTCAGCCTTGTCCTGAAAATCCACAGGCACAATGACCTTTATACATTACATGAAGGTTTAGATGTGCTCCATTTTAATATCTTAAATAATAAAATGGCTATGATCCTGCTAAACACTACATTAGTACAGTAAGAAGAAGAAGAAGAACAATAGTAAGTATCAAAACATCATGTCTAACTTTAATGAATGGAAGACTTTATTCAATCAATTTGGCTTCTGAGGACAACCCATTCCACTAAGAGTTACTCAAGATGATATACAAAAGATTCAATAGTTACTCTTTCTGGTACAAAACATCAGCTCCTTATCTGGGTGAAGCAAAAACCCATACATCTAAAGTTACATTAAACACAATCCTTACATTTCTATTACAAAAATACTATATCACAATCTCTTTCTTACTTATGTACATTAAACAGGTAGAGCACAGACACTCCTCTGGTACTTTTCCATCTTGCTCTATTTCTTGCTATACCTATTCCAGTCACACCAATAATATAAATGAGCTCTCTTCCTCAACCATGTACTACTTATCATCAAAGCAATGCAGTCAGCAATATTTCTTTCACTTTAAAATTCAATAATCACTAACCTGGGCTTTTCTGAGCTGTTCATATAGCCTTTGCCGATTCTCCTCCTCTCTCTGTTTTCGAAGGTCCTGTGGAAAAGGTACGTGTATAATCCATCATTATAATCAACTTAAAAAGATTCATCTTAATCTGTTAAAAATTACCAAATATTCTCAATATCTCTTTAAAAGCATATGAACTCCTACAGTTACTTATGACAAGCTTGCCTCTAAGTTTCATCTTTGCTCAACTTACAAGTTTTATATCATGCTGATAAATAATAAACATCCCTATCACAGTATCACATCAATAAGTTTACACTTTTGATAGACACATTCAGTTACAGAAATGGGACTATTTACCTCCTTTTCTCTCCGCAGTTCCTCCTGTTTTTTAACACGCTCTTGCTCTCTTTGTAATCTGGAAAAAGGTGTTTCCTGTCAGATCACATTCACAATTATGTTAGTAATTAACTGAGAAATAAAGCTTATGCATACTGGAAAATCTGACTGTTTCAACAAATTTAGGTCTAAAGAAATTACATGTTAACTACCACAGCCATCAAAAGATCATAAAAAAGTATTCACCAATCAGAAAGAATCAAAACCACAACCCTGCAACTAGTACCACTTTTTGCTAACCATGGAAAAGTTTACACTAACCCCTCCCTTTAAACCAAACTACAACATCATGAGTTCTGACCAGAATATAAGAAAAACATGTCCCTATTCTTTTTTCTCAAACATACACAGACACAAAAAGCAGTCTCTTCACAGCAAAACCCCTCCTCTGTGATAGTATATGAGCTGAATGAAATGTATGCCATGCAATTGGACAAAAAAATAAGTCATTAAGAAGAACTGACTAATAAATCAAATGTGGTTTCAAATCCCTTCCCTTTAATTCCTCCTTTAGCGAAAGACTTAACAGGAATATGAATTTTCAGAATGTTATCAATTTCCTTCCTAATCACACAGAATACAAACCATGATGATGGAAGAGAACCACATGAAAAAATTGAGGTAATCAAGCTGTGGCAAAAATCAACAGTTCATCTTTGGCTTGTATTAGGATCTAAAACCAAAAGAAACACTCTAAACTGCATGTAATAAAGCAGAATTCTTGAAAAAATAAAAAACAAATAATATTTGCATTAGGAACTATGGATCATACCAGCTCACACATTATGTGTGTAAAATATCCATTAAGTATATGAAAATGTCACTGGATCTCTCTAGATATCATTATTAACTCCATACCCATATCTATGAAGCAGATCACGAGCATACAGGAATGCAGCTTTTATGGTAACTGAATTTTCAAAACTGGGGTTTCTAACACTATTGTACAGGATAATGTTGCTGGACCACATAAAGTTTTAGTGTACAGACAGACTCAGATAATGTCACATATCTGATATTTTCTCATTACTAATTATCGGGAAACATTACTGACTAGCATGAATTACAAAAAACTTAGACACACTCTTCCCTCGCTTTATGCATTTTCACTTTGAATAGGTTTGACCATACACGGATTACTGTCACCTTACGTTCAAATTTTTTTTGTTGAGTTATGCTGAATTATTAGTCATCACATTTTTGGCATGTTCTGATAATGCATTTCTATTGAATAGAGTACTTTTGATGACTTCAGATCATTACATGGCAAGGAAAAAGGTGAGGATTAGGCAAAGGTGGTTACACGGACCCTAGGAAAAAATGAATTTAGGGGAGTAGTGGAGAATGAATTGGTAGAAAACATGTCTATATTACCAGAAAAAAAGGCAAAGGAAGAACGAAAAATGGACACAAGAATGAGAATGCCATGCTTCAAAAAGAGTATAATTATAGTAGCAGAGGTATGTGTTGAAAGAAAAACTAAAATAAAGAGGAATGAGAGATGGATGTACGTGTTATAAAGAAGAAGTACAGACAGCAGTACAAAATGAGAGGCATATATGATGTCTCTTTGAAAGAATCTGCCAAGGTAAGTGGGGGACGGGGATGGTGGGGAAGAGGTCGACAACAAATTCACAAACACCTCAGAAGGCGAGTGAAAAGTATGAGGATACGAAATTTTCTCGGAAAGAGCAAAGCAAGGGGAGAAAATGATAACAATGAAAGAATAAAAGATGCAGGAGAATTCCATTCACCTTTATCTGATGATGTATTAAGTCAATGGAAGGAGAACTTTAAAGAACTGATGGCAGTAATACCATGCAAAGCTATGGAAAGAAGGGTAGTTAAAATTCCAATATAGGAAACAATATCCAAGGATGAGATAAAAGCAGGTATAAGCAAGTTAAAGTTGGAAAAAGCCCCTGGAGTGGTTGGGATAGCAGAAAAACATTTGCACAAAATTTCTAAGTTCATGAAAAAGTTATCAAGTATCAATTGAATGACAAGAGATAGTGATAGCACTTTGCACAAAGGAAAGGGCTTTGAGGATGAGTGTAAACAATCAGTTTACTGAGTATAAAAGGCAAGACACATAGGAGAATTCATAATTGAGAAAGTGAACACGATAAGAGCTAGCAGGATAAAAGAGAAGAGTCAGCGAGTTTTAAAAAAGGAAGATCATCAATCAATAAGATTTTCTCTGTGGAAACAGCAAAAGAAAAATATAGAGCAAATAGAAGAAAGCTGCATGATGTACTCACAAAGCTAGAAAAGGCATATGATAAAAAAAACTGGAAAGTATTGTGAGTAGTACTGAGAATATACAATATGGAAAGCATATTGCTGGATGCAAAAGAATCATCCTTCAAAAGTTATAAAGAAAAACTTGAGGTGGACAGAAATATCTGATCACTGGTTCGTTTATTCTGAGAAATTTGTAAAGTGCTACACCCTAAAGGTTATTAAGCACTTTTTAGCATAAAAAAGATATCTGAAATGTTAACCTATCTTTTTTTTCCATAACTGATTGCTGCTTCCCACAATAGCAAGGTTGAGCCAAGAACAGACGAAGAAAGGCCGCATCCACTCATATCCATTCTCAAGCTGTTATGTGTAATGCACCGAAACCACAGCTCCCTATCAACAAAAATGCCCCACAGACCTTTCCATGGTTTACCCCGGATGCTTCATATGCCCTAATTTGGTCTATAAACAGCATGTCGACCCCTGTATACAATATGGTTCCAATTCACTCTATCTCGAGCATGCCTTTCACCCTCCAGCATGTTCAGGCCCCATTCACATTTACAAAATATTATATATTTTAGTCTCCTTTAAAAGATATCTACAACTGTTTAAAGACTCATACTAAATTATATATTGTATCTCAGCTTCCTTTACAAAAAATTCCTCATTCCATTAACATTTAAACTAGTCTAAAATTTTTCAAATAATTTTATTCCTTCCACTGTTATAATCTAATTCTTACTTGACTCTCATACTTTTATGTTCTTGTCACTCAGTTAGCACATGTTCCAAGATAATATCAAAACTGCAGGGATCACATACTGGGGCAGGTCTCCTCACCATTAAGTGATCATGGGTCAACACAATATGACAAATCAAAAGTCAACAAAGAAATATCAAAACAGTGATTCATGTTGAAGGAGAAACGTCACACTTCAACACTTTTCTTTATCCTCTGTAGTTTAATGTCCTCTTGGCCTTCCTAGTCCAAACTAGCTTACCATTTACACCTAAGATAATTATCTATTCTCCACAAAAAATCATTGTGTGGCATAACTCTTGTATAAAGAATATTGGATATAGCTGCTTTAGCCTAGGTATCTACTATTTCATTCCTGATGATAGCAACACACCCAGGGCACCTAGAGAATTCTACATTCTTATGCTTTGATAGTATTTTTACAATCCAATCTTTACAATCCAGTCATGGACTTTTTAAACTATGGGATACATTGGAGCACTGTGTGATATGGCTAATAATACATGCTAGGAATCAGAGTAGATTATAAATTTCTTTTCTTGAATTTGCTCAATCAACTTAGGGGCAGCCTGAATACCATACAGTTCTGCAGCAAATATGGAAAATTCTCTTGGCAGTTTTGCTCCTAAAAAAGATTCTTCTTCAGTAACTACAGTAAAGCCTATACCTCCATCAGATTTTGAGCCACCAGAAAATATCTTTATTCAATTTGCATGAACAATATCATGCTTAAGAAATCTACTATTTGTTATTAACAAGCAAAGTTGGTTTCAGATATTTTCATCCAGACCTGTAAAGTTTGATATCAGTAACCTTACTGTGAAGAAACCAAGCCAACACTACTTCTTGACGAAGACTGGCCTCATATTTGCTCCCATGAATATTGTTAGCGGTGTGATAACAATGAATGTTAAAGAAATGGGGTCCAGTACTGTACAAAACAAGCAACTATAAATATGTAATTACTCCCTAGGTGTCATGTATAATACACAACAAGCAGCACTATCCTTGAGGATAGACAAGAAAAGATACTGCTCATATATTCCCTGCATGTCTGTGATGTCAACTAAAAGGGGTGGGAGTGGGAGTTGGAAACCATCTCCTCCTTGTACTTCATTTTCTAAGAGCAGGAACATTTAAATACAATGTGTAAATATTAAAAAAGATTTTGCATTTTCTCCTGATCTTTTGATGCAATCAATACAGCTATTCCCAGAATAATAATAAAAGCCTGCTGTTATGCAAAATGTCCTTATATGAGCAACTGAAACCCTTTACAAAGAGGTTACATTCAGCACTAATTTTCCTTATCTAACTCTTATGTATGGAACATACATACAACAAGTTTGACTATAAACCACATCAAACAGAATTACATTTCTCAATCTAGACCATACTTATAAACATACCCGAAAATGTGGTGATGAGAGCTTGAGGTGGTGGTGGCATGAAGATTACTGGGAGGGAGAGGGAGAGGCATTAGGGTTGTTGAAGTCACTCACTGAATTATCTGATGAAGCAATTTTTGCAAGTGAAGACTGAAAAGTTTTCTTGGGTCTTTCAAAAAAGCTATGCAATTTTAGCTTTATGGCATGTCTCTTTCTTTCTCTATAAATCTTTTTGTAGTTAAGTGAAAGTTCTGTAAGACCTTTAGATAACAAGATGGCATGTTCACAGTCAGGATCCACATCATTAATAAAGCTCATAGCCTCACCTAGGTGATCAAACATTTCTGTTAACCCCTTGGTTATAAAGAGTATGAAATGTTCTTACCCTTTCCTTTTGGTTTTCCTGCTTGTAACTGAATGAGTTTCACGTCAGCAGTCAGGTCCTTCAAATGTAACTCCAGTAATGCAGCAATATCTTTTCTTTCAACTTCTTCAAAGTCAACATGGCTGGCAAGTCTTAATTGTCTGCTAAATTAAAGAAACTGTTTCTGTTTGTAAAAAACCTGAGAAACCATGCACACTCTCAGACCAAACACTATTCATTGTCAGTGTCACTGCCACTTTCTCTATGCTCGATATCATTATCATAAACTATACTTATGATAATGGCATTCCTTGTAGCACATCTAATAAAATGCCTTCATCAGACAACTTCTTTTGCTACAATGTACTCAAAATTTTGTTTTTTAGAAACTCCTTGATTCATCTTCCTAGTTATATTTCCATATTTTGTTTTGCTACTTTACCTAATGATATTCTGCAGCTTACTTTATCAAATACCACAGCAAAGTCAATCAAGTCAAGCCATTATCAGTCCTTGAATTATTGTTTCATAAATGTATGTTTTTGTACTTTTGCCTGGTACAAATACAGACTGCCTTTCAATGATGTGCTGTTACCCCAGGCACTGTTTATGTCTGCTTTACTTAAGTCAGTTCTGAATCCCCTATGGAAATATCTGCTATAGGCAGCACCGCATTCCAACACTTCACTTTCAAAATCTAGAGTGCCATGC
>JAUUDW010386834.1:0-11549 GCA_032361385.1 Panulirus guttatus
TGAGCATGACGGTAGGACCCTTGAGCGTGCTGAGGAAATCCTTTAGCATGACGGTAGGACCTTTCAGGACGGTCTTCTCAGTGCTACCTTAAGGAGCAGGATAATTCCTCCCCTCCAGTCCCGAGGTAATGACTGTCATCCCGACACAGTTGATAACACTGCGCCTTAGAAGGAGGCGCTGAAGAAGTATCAAGTGAAGAAAATGACATCCAAATCACGGAAACTAAAATTCATTGGAAAATTCGAAACTTCTCCAATACACCTTCAGAATATTGGACAAGGTTCATAAAGGATGGATAAACCATAACGATTCAGTCAGACCTCTGCTTCATTTTTCAGTTATCGAATATCGTTTAGACTGCACTGTTGTAGACATGTTGTAATATATGTTACTGTCCCTAAGAATGTCCTCATAACAGCTCCGATACCGGGATTGATTCATTGCCTGTAGCGTAACCATAAAATCATTTGAAAAACAGCCTGCTTTTACAGCTTTTCCAATCGGGTGAAATATATTTCATCTGCCTCTTTTCACTCCCTCGAGAGAAAGTATCATTTGTCACACTCGTCAGGGTAAAGACCGCTTCCCTGTGATGACCCAAAAGTGGATATTCTCCAACATGGTCAATTTTCTACGTTTTCCAACAGCTTTCACATATTCATCATTTTTACAAGGTATCTGACGAGTTTCACTAAATAAGTGCTTATCAGTGACCAAATCCCATTGAGTTTACCTTTAAACTAAGCCTTCCTCCGGTTGGCCACCATGCCATGAAGGATCTCAGGCAAGAAGAAAGACGTACTGGCAATTAGAATCAAAATAAAAAGCTAATTAATCAAGGGTAAATGAGAATAAAATTGTAAATAGTACTTTCCTGAACACGAACTAATCACACCCTTAACAATCAAGATTCCTGAGAGGCTCATTTCATTTTGGGTTCACTGAGGGTTTCCTCGGAAATATTTACTACGAGGCTCTTCAGCGAAGTCCTCTACAACAGCCCTTGTGGCGTTCTCTTTTACGAGCTGAAGGAGGGGTCTTAAGAAGGAAGAAATGTTCTGTGGACGTGGCAATGGGGCAAGCAATCCACTTGTGAAGTGTTCTCCACGTAGACCGAACTCTGTGAAGATCTGTCAAGAGATGAAAGGAAAAGCCTTCAGACCTCAACTAAAACCTCAAACGGGTTTATGACAAAGACAGCAGAGATGGCGACAATGATAACGTCTATTTAGGGCCTAATGTGGGCATTGATGTCTTTGGAGTTAATCCTCGGTGAAGCTACGGTCTTTCACTACAATTCACTGCGTAATCCAACACCGTCTCGAGGTAATATATACACCCATCCAGACCTATATGGTTGCCCAACAGTGCATTTACTGAGTGCGTCGAATCTAAAACTCTTGTTAACTTTGTTGTAATTCTTCTGTTCGTCTCAATAGACGTATTCCCTAGCCTTGCCATGTTTTCTCTTCACTATATTTCTTCTACATTTGGAGTCTCCTAAAGTCTCATAATCTGCCCTCATCCTTCACTGTTCTTTCCTTCCCTTCTTCTTCTACATTTACCTTCCGTCCTCTATACTTTCCCGTTCTTTTCATGTCCTCTTATTCCACTTTTTCACTTCTCTAAATACCAGACTCCCTAAGACTTCTCAGTTTCTTTTACAGACTTTTACAATATCCTTTTCATGGCGTTTAGCTCCGCCTTTATCATACTACCTTTCCCTCTAATGGCGTCATAAAGTCTCAGATGGACTCCAGTGATGTTTGCGGTGTTCATTTTCTCAAAATAACAAATCCGCTCTTTTTTATAAGAAAAAAACTCCATGCTGCTTCGCCTTTCATGTCTGATGTAAATCGATCATTCCTTTGTCATCCTTCTCTTTAATCATCGCTTACGAAACCTGTTTTTCTAAGTCGCTTTTTTTTTTCCCCCGGCATCTTTTTCTATTATCGTTTACTCAAACACCAAATTCGGGTCCTGAAAGGGCGCAAAAAATTGGCCTTCTTTCTCACGTTGGCAAGCAATATTAATCCTTAATATCTTTAAACATCGGTAGCCTTCCGGAAGGCCTTTAGCATCAAATAATTTACATAATACGACCACAAAGAAAACTGTAAACACGATTAATCATCTCGCTGGATTTACGACGCGCTGAAAAGCCTTGGGGGAAAATTCGTTTAGACTGGAATAAAATTAGATCCAGCCCCAGTGGCTACCATAAACATAAATATGGGTATATTTTACCGTCATTCTTATCACGCCCTCACATCTCATACTTACTTATCTCACTATACCATTTCTGGACCTTTCTTCCCATATTTCTTCATAATTCACCTGCGTTATACTCAAGCCATCACCACATCTTGCGAATTTACGTGGCTTTCTTTCTTGTGTGCGTCCACGCCACTAATTCATCAGGATTTCATTCTAAGATGCTGACTTAAATCCATACATCAATGCGGCTTCCTCTAATCTGACGAATGCCAGTCCAAAATGTGATCTTTATGTATATCAATATGTATACCTGTATGTATTCTTATCTTACTTTCCTGCTTCATAAGTCCCTTCTATCCTTATAATATATGTATATAAATGAATATATAGTTCACTTATTCAGTTACTTAAATCATTACATAATTCACTTATTCAGTTACTTATCTATTCAGTCTCGTATTCATGACTGCTGTACATGATTCGAAGCATTATCTGTAAATTCCATAAGACTCTAAGAATACTTTTTCAACTTACTCAAAGTATAATCAGATCTCAGCCTGCAGTCTACGAAGGAGGATGCCAAGATCTGCTAAAATGGCGTTTATGAAGTACATTTCAAACCAGAGAAACCTCTGCAACTCGACATGTTAAATTAAGTCATATCATGCTTTGAAGTACGTGTTATAATCTTGTCATGTCATGTCATACTACGAGCTGCAGGCATGTGATATAAACTCATACCACAGTCAGGCAGTCATATCACACATTAGGGAATAAGATGCAGAGTTCCGTAATAAATGATCACCTTCGTAATGCAACATAATCTCTCATTTCCTATCTTTTTTTTCCTTTCGCTCTTTTTAACGCCTGGCTTCGTGACGACTGGGATTAGAAATATTATGAGCCACAAATATGACCGCAGCGTGTGTTCCCCGGCCTTGTACTTTGCTGCATGGCAAATTAACCTCGCTCCGAAGCGATCGACATCTTACGGAATCCAGGCTGTCATTTGCTGACACGTCCTGACTTCATATTTCGCAACCACGTCAGGAGGTTCCTCATTCCCCGACGCATGCTGATATATTTTCGCAACCCTTGCACTGGTTTCTCATTTACTGACACGTAGCCACCTACTTCCGAAGTGGCTCACACGTCATTCATTTGCTGACACGTATTAGCATTATATCCAGAAATTAGTTTCTGGGTTTCTCATTTCTTGACACCTTCTGACATGGCACACAACCCAACTACTTCACGAGCTCCTCATTTGCTGTCACGCGGTGGCATATTCTTTGATCATAAGGTTTTGGAAGTCTTTATTTCAACTCAGCATTTAGCAACAGCTGTATCACAATCATACATCTAAGATTCATATTCTCAAACCTTCACATATTTCCAATACATAATCACTAAATGCAGAATAAGTGCAAAACTAATTCTACTTTCTATTAGTGTGGGTAGATTCTAGGAGGAATGGATTCAACCCGAACCTACGTGTCTTATAGTGAGTTACGAAAACTGCGTTCGATTTCGTTATATTGGTCGAGAGCAATGGAGTACAGAAAGTACATTCTTCGTTGGAGAGTTAGAATATAACAGAGGCTAATACGCAACCATACGTGTATGGACCAATCAGTGTTCAGATGCTAGTAACGTCATCCATTAGACTTCCACAGTGAGCCTGCGGCTTTATCTCACAATCTAATCCTACTATTTTGCAATACCATTTCTAACTTCAATGTAGCGGTATCCACATTTCTTCGACCAGGTGTTAAAACAATCAAATTCTAACGTATCTAAAAACAGTGGGTTTTGAAATGCAGCCCATCCGAATCAGAGGACGAGATTCGCCAAGAAATTTCACAAAAGGGGCACATGACTGAACCTAGTCAGGCACGTAAGGATATGAACAAGCACTCAAGAAAAAGGAAGCCATGGATCATCACTAATCCAAATTACCTACATATCTGTAACCCAATCTACACCACACCTAACCTAACCTAACCTAACCAATCCTCAATTCAGGTCCAGAATACTCAAAGAGAAACTGTGAAACCACGCTAACAAAAGAGATTTCTCGTCTCACTTCGCATACTCAGCTGATTCGTCAGGCAAGACTAAAGGTTTCATTCACACCTCTGCCCTGACACACAGAACGACCCCCACTGCACGGGATCATAAATCATTCCTTTGACATCCTCATACGAAGGATGTCTAGCCCTAATCAATTTACTCACTGCATCTATCCTTATCTTCCCCGGTCTATCTCTTCTTGCGCTTTTAAATACACCATCATACGTCATCTTCAGTCTATCATCTGTCACACGCTCTAAAATTCCAGGCGTCTAAAACTGGAGTTATGTATAAGAATTCATTAATGCAGAGATTTCAAAATATAATGTGTCCAAGGCGCCTTTCTGATATTCAGTGGTATGTGAGACATTCTACAGATGAAGGTCCATTTGCTGATCTCAAGCTATCTGCCAAGTCCTTTTAGAACATGAGACTATTTCACAGAAACTTTTGTCCTTGAAGATATATCATTGCCTTGAGGATATATCATTGATATGCCCGGGTTTTGCTAGTCCCTAATGGATAGAATGTGTCTCCTAGAATCCCTGGACTGTACAACTCAATAAATCTAAAGTTCTTGATAATGCATAATATGATGAGTAACGCATGAGTAAATCCCCCTGCCTACGGGAGTAGGATATCATTACTCAACAAATGGGTGAGTGAATACATTCTTTCATCCAACGTGTCTTTCAAACGATTTTTTTTTTCAATTATGTATAATTTTTACTTCGTTCTTTTCCTTCCTTATTAATCCAAAAGAAACTGACATCATCAGCAAACATTAATTGTGGAAACTTCTATTCTGTTCCATCATGGTTCATCAGTAGGCCGCTAAACCCCCAACCATCTTTCTTATAGCTCACGCAATTCTTCCATTAACTCTTGCACATCATTATTCCACCGTGGAATTTCTTAAGAAAATCCTTATAAGTCTTCACTGAGTACCAACAATTCGGAAGACGGGTCTATTGTGGGACTAGAACCCGTGCCAGGCGAATACCTGGCGATACCAAAACCCAAACATCTATACCAGAGAAAATCATCAAGTGGGAAAGAAAATTAATGTCACTATTAGTGGAAAGCAAAGAAATGCTTTAAGTTTTCAAAACATGGAATTTGAACGGAGTTCACTGTCTTTAAAGGAAATAGTGGGTATGTTTCTTGGTATAGTATTCCCGTCGGTATTGTATGAATGCGAGGCACAGGCCTGACACAATATGTAGAGAAGAGGGTGGACATGTTAGACGGGAAATATTTTGGGACAATATGTGGTGTGAGGAAGGTGGACTGAACAAGAAAAAAAAGGGTGGGAGAGAGATGTGGTAGTAAGAGGAGTATGCATGACAGAATCAAAGAGGGTTTGCTGCAATGGATTGGTCATATGAAGAGGATAAGTGAGAGAATGAAAAAGAGGGTATATCAATTAACAGATTAAACAACCACGGTGACATCACACACCCCTGCCGTAGGCCCACTCTCGCCTGGAACCACAGAAGCTCCTTCGCACTCACTCGCACACACGCCTTATACTCTTGATAAAAATTCCTCACTGCTTCTAATAGCTTTCCTCACAAACCATAAATTCGTGAGACCTTCTGCGAGGCATCTCCATCAACCTTACCATGCGCTTTCTCCAGATCCATAAACGTCACGTGCAAATCCTTCTGTTTCTCTAAGCATTTCCCACACACATTCTTGAAAACAAACACGCGATCAACACATCCTCTACCACTCCTGAAACTCGATTGTTTCATCTGAATCTGCATGCGCGTGTGTGCCCCCCTTGCCTTTACATAACGACACTACATGTATTCCATCAATCCTCAGGCATCTTAACCAACCAATCAGCAACACATAAAAGCATGAACGTGTTAATAAATCAGAACATATAATGTAAACGGGGAACGCTTGATGGCTCTTTCAACGCTGAATTTCTTCATCCAAGATGGAGAAAGAGTTACGACAAACAGGGATGCTTATCATAAAGTGTTACGATGTAACTCCACATAGTATGTAAATACATCTTCCTCTGCCCGATATAACTGCTGTGGTTTGCAAAGACCATAAAATTATTTACTCCAGATTAGTAGAAATAACCTACCTATCATTACTTTCGCATATGGCTGAAATACCCGAGCATAACTCTTGACTGAACCCATTTCTTACACATTTTTCTGTAAAGCGGGAAAAAACGCCTCTGTATTCAATCGGTGTGTTTACAAGGCAGGCTTCTACGATGAGTTTATCACTTGCTGAATTATGGAAACGTGGTCTTTACGACTGGAACCGACCGTAAACCTGTATTAGCCTATATGTGAGCGCGCCAGTTGGCAAAATGTATACAGCGAGGATTTTCCAAACGTTAAACTTTTTCCTTTCCAAAAGATAAAAAAGGGGAAAACAGATGATCTAAGTGAGAGGACTCGATGGTCCATGACGTTTTAAAACTGTCAAGGGATTTTCTTCCATTCGGTTATGGCGTTACAACTCATGTGTTATGTGTCGCATAATCTAACGTTGTGGTATTTTCCACACTCATCGACGCCTCTATGACATTCTGTTGGTTCTCTTATCATCAACACGTATTATTTACTACGACTTAAGTATGTCAGTTATATTTTATACTGTTTTCAGTGTCACTGAATAAGCTTTGTGTTGTATCTAATTTCATGTTAGCTGCATTTTTATAACAATAGTGAAGTCTGCAACAATGCTTCTCCAGCATTATCTACAATTTCAGTAAACGACCGCAAATAATTCCCAAAACGTTCAACATAAATTCTTGAGCAATTTGATAATGATCACTGTTTAAGAGAAATTCTGCAGCAAATTGATTAACAAATATGTTCACCTTTGGTATAAAGTAATCTACGATTGGAAGTTTTCTTTGAGGTATTCTGAAGCCAGATTTTATAAAAATGTTGCCCCTAAGGGAAAAAAAGATAACAGAAACATGTTACCAAACAAATTATGTGACAAGCTGTTAACGAACCGTGTGACCTGATGGTGGATGGCGCTAGTAACCCTCACTGACAGGGAAGATTCGCTCTGAAGCGCACGTCGCCTCCCGTAATACCCAACAGAACGAGAGAATTAAAAGAAATATTTGTGATGATGATAACATTCACGGGCCTTATTATTCTCGAGGTGCGGTAAAAAGCTAATCATGTGGAAAGGGAAAAAACTCTTTGGCCTTCGGAGGAGGGTAAACCTCGGCTGGAACCACCTTTATAGTTCGTTCAGAATTCGCTCGGGCGACTGTCCAGCGAGGGACTAGACCCCCGAGGACGGAGTCTCGGCGAGGCCAGAGAGAGAGGACAGTCCTCGAATCCAGACAAGACAACAACGCCTTCGTGCGCAAACGAGGAAGTATAAGCCCCGGAATCCACCCATCACAACACGATAAATCAGAGGCGAAAGGGGAAAAAAATGACGATCGGTATCACCAGCGGGGATATCAGGTAGCACACCGCGCGCATTCTGAAACTCCCTCAAGCTTTCTGGGAAGGATCGAAGCCTCTTGCCCGCATCCATCATAATTTGAAAGCAAGGTGCGAATTATGCCGCTCGCTCACCACCCTCGGGTCATGTTAAAGTTTATAGTATTGAAGGTTTCTTGACTGGTCCGCTGCAGGGTGAGCCTTCAACCCGCGGTAAAAAAAGTGAGGCAGGGATAGTAATGATAAAGATTGGTGGGGAGAAGTGTCGATAAAAGAGGTGGGGGAGGGCTGGAAGGTGCGAATATTAGACCCGATGGAAATTGCGATACGACAGTCGGCTGGGAGTACAGAAGTCCTCTTGTCTTATTCTCTCGCCGGCTCACTTTGAGCTGTAAGCGAGACGGCAGCGATGGACACGATACAGAGCACTGAGATGGTAGCACTGTGAGGTGGGCGATGCTCAAGGGAGCGACAGGAGAGACGCACATTTTAAACGCACTGTCTAAAAGAAGACGTTGTCACTGGGCTTGCCGCTTGGTTACTCACTTTTTCCAATGCGTCGCAGGAGGTGCATCCAGCTGCAAGTATGCTCAATGGGGCATCACTAGAGGGGTAAATGTCAAGGAGGCACAAAAAATTTAATATCACTTACGGTAGAAGGAAAAGTCTTCACTCTTACGATTCTTATTACAAGGTTTATATATATATAAATAAACCCAGCTTGGAAAGGTTTTCAAAAGGGCTCTAGGAATACGAGTACTCGTAAGTTGGATCTTAAGGGATATGAGTAAAGTAGATGAATAGGCTGATAGTAGAAACAGACTGCCTGAAAAACAGACAGAAAGACAGACAGAATAATAGATTAAGTTACCTAGAGAAACAAGTTGATAGAAAAGTGAGAAATTTCCAATCAGAAAGAAATACGAATTGTGAAGTCCGCAATTTTTTCTCCGTTATCCTTCAGAGGAATAAAATTCCCTCGGTACAGACGAAGACAAAAACGTTAATAAAGACGGAGTAAGAGGAATACTGACTGGATGGTGAATATGAGAGAGGTGGTATCCTGTCGTAAATTAGATGCTGAGAATATTACTTCATGATTGATAAGACAAAGGGGCATTAAGAAAATGGATCCCCATGTCATAAACCGCGATGGAACACATCAGAATGGCTTAGGTAATGAAAATAGAATTGGACAGAAGAAGAAGAAGAAAGAAGTGAGCAACGCTAAAAGAAGAAAAAGAAGGCAAGCATAAGTGATAACAGACTGAGAACAAAAGGATATGATTTTTGGACAGGGTGTTGGAGAGGACATTTGAAAAATGTGCTGATTTTTAGCCCACACTCCCCACGGCAGCTATCAATTAAAATGAGCCAATTGAATTGGAGATTAGCACTACAGGTAACAGACAATTAGATGCTCCCGATACGTCAACTGGATACTGTCTTTCAGAACTGCCAAAATATATATCCAAAGCTCCTTCTGAAATGGTGAACTTGACTTTCCTGAAGGAGCGCTGTTTGCAGTAGGTTCTGAAGAGAATACCCAATGAACTCGGAGCATCGACTGAACACGTTCCGAAACGCTTTTCCCTGATGTCATCCGCCAACAAGGAGGCACAAGATGCATTTCCTTCGCATTCCAGTGTGCGAGGAAGTTCCTCAATCTGTCGAACCCCAAGGGTATAACTTGCTCCCACATCTGTTCTTACTCTCCCACACCCCATCTCTCTCTCTCTCTCTCTCTCTCTCACTCACTCTCACACACACCTAAGCAGCGAAACAAGTCGTTCACGATGAGAGAAAAAGCGGTGATGCGCGAGAGATGAAGCGACAGATAAGAACGATAACACCCCGAGGCGGCCCCCGACCAGACCAGACAGCTGCAGCCAGCCTGGAATGAGGCTGCCCTCAACCGCCAGCTTAAAATAACTCACAGCTTTTTTTTCTTTCTATCACTTCCAGCGAGGCTCCCACCTGGAACCTTCCGTCAGCCTGGAAATTAGCGGCAAGATAACAGGGTTCGCGGCTACTCTGACGCACTTACACATACGCCTGTCAGTCACCATCTAGCTATATTTCCTTCTCTCTCTCCATCTCTCCATCTCCTTCTGTCTGTTATCATTAACCATCACACTTTATTTGCTTTAAGACATGGGGGTGGGGGTTCCTCTGGGGCTATCTTCTCATTAATGCTAGAGCACTTAAATGTTTTTGACCTGTTTTTAGCGTTTAAATTCAATTCGGTCTGATATCTTTACGTTGGTGCTTGTCTACGTGTATATGCATGCATGCGTTTGCATGTATGTGTGTGTGTGTGTGTGTGTGTGTGTGTGTGTGTGTAGTGAAGATGTGTGTGTGTGTGTGTGGGTTAAATCTCCTATCGTCTCATAAAACAACAATTAGTATCAGAGTGAAGGCCCCACCTCCTCGTCAGTCAGGCTTCAGATCACTGCAATTTTAATGAAATTCACACGTAACGATGACGCGGATAATGAGAAAGTTGTTACCATTTCCGAAATAGATAACTCACAGTGAGGCCAAGACGAACTCGCAGTAATTACCCAGAGCAGGAGCCACTGCATCAACCGGCAGCATCAACCGCAACAGGGACATCAACAAATGCCATCGGCAGTTAGCTCCTTAACAAGCAGCAACGACAGTCACAAACACTGACAGTTACCGCCTCAGCCAACGGCGACGTAGGCTTAAAAAGCACCATCATCGACGACAGCATTTAACGGGACAGCGGAAGCATTACGGGGCATCATCATCATCATCACCTGCTGTAGACGGATCCTCGCATGGGCGGGAGCATTACGGAACGAGTAGCAGCTCCAGCAGGTATCACCAACAGTTCCGAAAGGGCATTTGCACCGGCAGGGGCAGCATGAAGTGAACACCATCTGCAGCAGAAGGCGTCAGGAGCGCCGCGGGCAAGAGGCTTGGTGCCATGCAGCGGCAGAGACAAGATCGTCCCGTAAACCCGAGAGATAGAGAGAGAGAGAGAGAGAGAGAGAGAGAGAGAGGCAACGCGGATAAGACAAAAAAACTTCGATGAAAGTGATAAAGTAATCCAGGGTGAAAATGAGACGATGACGGACGAGAATATAATGAAAAGAAATGATAAGGCGGCGCGAAGGCGGACTTGGAGGGGTTGGAAGCAAGGCGAGGTAATGATATTATGCCACACCGAGTCTTCCCCCGAGGAGCAATTTCAGCCACAGGAAAGTACGCAGAAATACGTTCTCAATGACGGTCTGGACAGTCCTGCATTACTAGGGTGAAATTTTTGATGATGATGATCGTGCGAGTTGTTATCGCTTCCCGCTGAAATATCAGCGTTCGTAAAGTCGCTTTTTAATGACTCTAGATCATGCCGCTCGTACATGCTGCTTTAAAAGGAAATATTACGTTTACAAATGGAATGTATTTGGTTCCAATAGAAGATCCACGAGATCCGCTAGGATTTTGGAAAAAGATGTTACGTAATGTAAGAATAATACATCGATCATATCAAACTGAATAAAGAATTCTTTTCCATATACTGTACTGAACACGTAGTACTCATTTCTGTACAACATAGATCATATGTAATCAGTACTGAGCAATAAAGAAAGAGCATCAATAAGGGAGAGCAGAATAAAAAATCTTGCTTTTATGAAAGCTAACGTCAAAACAACTGATATGCTCACCCATGCCAATGACTCTCATCCATTGACCTGTTAACCTACAAAATCGCTTCCTGAAATGATCAACACCTGAGTAAGTCGCCCAACAGAGACGGACATACAGGCAAACTGGAGTTAATTCCT
>JAUUDW010386944.1:0-12940 GCA_032361385.1 Panulirus guttatus
TACCGTCAGGACGGAAAAGTGAGGGAAAGGTAGAGCGACAGAAGTTGTTAGAGATGCCCTTAGCTAAAGACCAGAAACACCTATCCGTGGATGACGAGGAGAGGTTATCACACTTCCTTTGAATAAAGGAACGCTTCGCCTCACTTTGGACCTTATTGAGGATGGTCATTTCCATGAGCTGTCATGCGGCTCCAATGGACTTAGAATCAATATTGTTATTTTTTTATTTCAGCTTCCTCCAAAAGATACCGTTTTTACAGACTTGATGATTTGGTTTCTTTCAAGCAGCAGAAAACTTTATCATAGGAGATAATTCTACTTATGTGATAGAAAGATACCCACTTGAGCTTGTCTAAGAAATTCTTGCTGGAGAGCATTGGTCATTTTACTTTTTTCAAAATAAAGTGCTGTATCGGAATGTATAAGTAAAAAGAGCCCATGAAAAACATTACATGTTTATCTTAATACTTTAATACAATTTTTTCAAAAGCAGTTGACCTTCTACTGAGTTTTTTCCCCCTTTTGCTTTACTCTGTTTCATGTTTACTGAAAATGCAATTATTGAAATCTTACAAGGCCACTTTCACAAGCCTTCCAACAATGCATCACACATTTTTTTACATTTTGGTCTCCCGGTTGCAGTACATCAAGTTCCTCGCTGCACATAGCAGAAAAATCAAGGGTTGTGGACCCCTGTTGTAGATAATCAAATCACATTGATAAGAATCCTTTGGTAATGATGTCACAGTCTGCACTTTCCATGATTCACTGTTGTAGCTCTTGCTCGATTTCTTTTTTTAGCCTATTATAGTGTCTTGTTGTTTTGTGTGCTTTATGTATTATTCTCTTGAGATTGATAATTTGACAGATTTTTCATTGCTTCTAAATAAGCAAATATTTCTCATTCTTCTAAAACTGTAACAAGGTCAGAATATTTTTTGAATGATTTATTAGAATATATATGTCCCCTTTTGTAGTACCAAATATGTTTATATGAGGGGATTAGAATCTGTGTAGATGGGATCCAGTCGCCTGTTGGTTTTCTGTTTGTCGGTGAATAAGTGTCATGACCGCTCATGTCGCATATAGGTTTTGTGTTGGTTATGGTTTTTGGCGGCACGGCTCTGTTTGGGTGGATGGTACGGCAGTTGGTGTTAATCATTCTGCCCTGGTTACTGATTGATGGAAATACCCAGATACACTGAAGATAAAGAAGATGAGTTTCTTTTGAGCCTTTTACAGAAATGACCCCCAGGGGTTTCAGTCAGCCGGCTATGCCATCGTGAGAGAGCATGTAGTCGTAGTTATTTTCTCCTTGTGGCACTTTATTTTTGGTATTTTTCATGAAAAGAAATAATTTTATGCTATATCTTTGTTAAAGGAATCTTACTAGAGAAAGGGTTTCACATCCACTTATTGTTGCATTTTATAATTTTAAACTAAAAAAGTTGAGAGGACTTCGAAGTTTAAGAAAGTTGTGGTTAGATACGGGATTTTGGAGATGTTCTCTTGTATATCAACAGATAAACATGAAAAGGTTGATTGATTTTGTCAGGTTTGTAACATGCTAGAACCTAATGGTTATTTACTGCTTCGTAGCACAAAAAAAGATGACAAGAAAGAAAATAATTTTACAAAATGATTTTGTCTTCCTTTAGATGACATCAAAAAACTTTTAAACTGTTTGCATAGAATTATTTATGTTAACTTCCTCTACTCCTTAAACACAGGATTACTTAACTTTATGTAAATGAATAACTAGTCCAATAAATAACAAGTAAATTTCCATTTTCAGGGTAGAAAACAAAGGATTCTTGGCTTCTTAGGTTGCGTTGTGATGGGCCTAATCTGCTTCTCTCTGGCTGCAATGTATTTCCCACTCCTGGTGTTTAAGGCTCGCAAGTTTGCCTTACTGTTCACTCTAGGCAGCGTTTTCTCGGTATTAAGGTACAGTATTACAACAGTATTTCAAAAGTGAAAAGTGATTAGTCCATGTACTGCTGTGCAGACGCAGTGCTGTAAATTTTCTTTGAAGACATTTAATGTAGACAGGGTGCCCTAATCAGATATTGATAAGTTTTAGCTGGTTATATGATGGTATTAATTTCTAGCAGAAGCTATTGCGAATTCATAGTTGTCATTATATCATCTTTTGCGTATTGACATGGCAAAATAAGAAATTCCAATTACTTGTTTCTTTTTGAGTAAATTGAAACATCAGTGGTATAAAGCCCTTTAGTGAACCATAAGCTTTTTGATAAATCATTATGCTTTTATAAGGTGTCCCCATCGAGTCAGTTTCCCATTACACTTGTCATTGGTTTAACTTCTATTTAACCAAGAGTAATGTCCAAACCTTATTTCACCTAGGTGGAGAATGGAATTAGATTTGTAGTTAGACTTGTAATACTTTATCTAGACTTGCAAAAGCAGCATTTATACTAGGGCAGGAACACCTAGTCTCTGATCTTATACACTGAAAGTATGAAGGTTTTGAATCTCAGGCACTTAGCTAATCACAGCCATCCTATTTTTGCTAGTGTGTATGTTTGCACAGTAATTGGGAAGGGCAGATGGGGCATATTGGCAATGCTGCTTCACCATTTTTCACCTGGCAATGTGTTGATTAAGCATGACTGGATGGAGAGTATCACAGTACTGAGTTTTTAGATTTTATTCATTTAGACTCATTTCCTGCTTACAAGTATTAGGACTGAGTAATTTGTATTGTTTTGCTTTGAAAGATATATCTTCTTTGGTGATGTTTTTTTTAAACTTTATTTTATTGGCTCTCTTGAAGGAATTTGAACTTAGAATGAAGCTCATGTTTTCACATGGTTAAATTGAGAGAAACATGCTTTGAGAGATTTCAAATGTAGGAGTTGAGATATAAATATTTTGAGTGATATTTTAGGATTTATGATCACCATAGGGAAGCCAGAATTATAAAGTCAGTTATTTATGGGGCTAGATGAACTGTAACACTTTACATATAAATAATTAATTTTTTCTTTTCAGTTTCTCTTTCCTGTGGGGTCCAGTAAATCACCTAAAACATCTGTTTTCCTCAGAGCGCCTCGTATTTACATCTGTGTACTTTATATCATTGTTTGCCACACTTTACTTTGCACTCAGCTTGCAGTCAACAATCCTGACATCTATAGGAGCAGTAGTTCAAGTTATGGCATTATTGTGTTTTGTTCTAAGTAATGTTCCTGGAGGACAGACAGGGATTAAGTTTTTCTCAAGTATATGTTCTTCCATGGTAAAATCAACTGTCTCTAAAGCTTTGCCAGTATAGCTGTATTTCACACAGACCTTTTGTACTTTTATTATGTATATTGTTAAATTATTGTGAACACTTGGGCTGAGTTTAAGCATAGTTTTATGATGCTAAAAACATGAGTCTCTTTAATTATATTGGCAGATACTACTTGTACAGGGTGGGGTTTTAGTAGGTAAATTTTGGTCCTGGGTAAACAATATATGAGTATATCTCATGATCTTTTGGAAAACTTTCCCTTTGGTGTGATAGAAGTCTTCTTCTGGAGTTCAGACACTGTAAGATGTAGAGAATCATTGATGTGGAAGAGTTCACAGAGTGTCTGAAGATGATAGAATGCATTAACCTTTTTGTACAAATTCAGGTCATATCTTTCCATAGCACTCCAGTTCCATCCATACTCATGGCTTCATCATTACTGATCACTCTTTCTTACTACAAACCTTTTCTTATCTTTTGGTTTTTAATGATAGTAGTAAGCTGGTAGCCAGCACATTATCCGTGTGTGCTGTGACCAAAAATCTCAATAATATTGGTCAGTTTGGTTGAATATCACATTATTGTGCATGATAAGTCATATAGTCTTGGTTGTAGTTAGCACTGCTAATCATGAATCATGCATGGGCCCACCTGAGATTGGGCCTTCCTGGGTTTGAATACTGGGTGCAATAGTTGGCTTGCACCTAGTACGTGTTCATTCTTCCTGTGGGGCTTGTTGATAAATGGTTACCTGGCTTAGGCTTGGGTATATGTATGTAATGTATACAGGTCTTATGAGATGGCCATGATTAGGACATTCAGTTGCCTATGCCGTCTCAGCCACCATAAAAAAATCAAGTAAACAAATGGAAGAATAATTCTTGTCCACTGATGGTTTTCTCTATCCTAAATCAGTATTACTTTAATTTGTGGTTTGCTGTGTTTAATCAGACTCATCTTGAAATAAGGTGAGAACAGGTGCTAATAAAAGCCCCATTAAAAACAAGGAATGTATACCATTATGAGAACATACACTTCATAAGTAGACAGGCAAACTCATCATAGACAGAAACTATAACCAAAACTTTTCATTCCAAGTTGCTGTAATTGTTAGTGAAATTTCAATATGTAGTTCTCTTCTAGTGTGATGTTCTTTGTCTCTGATGTGCAAAGTCAGTATTCAATTTTCCTGTATCATCTCTTCACACATTTTTGGACCTAATAAACTTCTCTGGTATATCTGTATCCTGCTTGGTCTGCCTCTCTTCCTCTTATCTACCTTTGTGATATAAATTTTTTTCAAAAGCATATTATATCTCAAGATATCCTGCAAATTTGTGAGGATTAGACTGTTTCATCCATGTGATTGTCAAATTTTTCCAGCATCCAACATAAAGTTGTTGCATCAGTTTCCACCATGTCTGCTCTTTTGGTTTTTATATTCTACATAAGTTTAAGAACTAGAAGTTTCAGATTTATATGAATGAGTGACAGCAAATGCTTCACACACAATTCTTGCACATATTATACTTCACTCCTTTCCATTCACTAAGGTTTTCAAGGCAGTTACAGCCATTCCTCCTTATGTAACTCAGTACTCAACTTCAACTTTTTCATAACCTTCTCTAGCAAACATCAGACTAAAAAAATATGAATTCACTTATCATGTACTGAAATTTTGAAGGATGCACACTATTCTCATCAAGGTAGTTTGAATTCATCACAGAAAGCCCACCCACCATATTATGATGCTTCCAACAACTATTTCTTGCTGGGCATACTAGTCATAACTCCCCAAAAGTATCTTAAATCCAACTAGATGGTCTTCCTTCATTTCTGCTTCCAGCTCTGAAAATACTGAACATTTGGTCTAAAGCCAACTGAATATCAGAGGCTACCTTCTGCGAGTCATCTGGCTGTACAAGACTTTTGATGGAATAAAACTATTACCTTAGATTTTTTTAGATGAATTTTGACAATTATATAAACTATGTAGAATAAAGAGTGAATCTGAATTATTCCTTAAGTTTTATTTGAAATTATTTATGCTCTTTGCTCCTGATCTAGGATCTGTACCATTATACTGTGTGTGCAGGTTTAAGTACAGCTTCATATTAAAATGACATACAGCAGCTCCACAGAAAGATTCCAAAGGTACTTTACAACTAAATGTCTTTTACAAAGTATAAGCTTATTGTTCAGTACAGGCAGGACATTGTTGCTAGATTGTAGCACTGTGTGAAGTCACCTTTCACAGGGCTGTATCAGCAGATGGAAAGGCATATGGCATTTTTAAGGACCTTTCTCTCCCAAAAGAGTCTAATGTACATTACTCTCTCCTGCATGGAGCACATCCTTGAAGCTGCAGGAGCCCAGTATAAAGGGTCGTTTATATTACTATAGACAGGTCAGTCCTTAGCAATAATTGTATATAACTGAATTTAGTTCTTACTTGTGAATAAGTTTTCCTCTGTCCCAAATTTGATGTGAACTGTTGTCTTCTTGAAGATTAGCATGTATATATTTATATTTTTCTTGTCTGTTCAGTCATCAAAATTCACATTTACTTCAGTGGGTTGCATGTCCAACATCACTCACATGCATTAAACTAACCGCCACTTGCTTGAGAACAGTCACTCATCAGGGTGATTGCTCTCTATTGCCATGAACTGCACAATTTTTGAAATGTTTAATCTTTTTTTTATGTACAATATTTCATTGATTTCTGCATTAGCAACATGCAGTATATTTGTATATGCCTTGGTAGCACTATCAACTGATACTGAAGGATTGTACTGACAAGTATATGCTTGTCAGAGTAATCACCTTCTTCTATTGCTGTGTATGGAATCTGAAACCTTTTTAATTTTTTTTCTGCCACTACATTATTTATTTTTTTTCACAAGCACTAAGATCAGTGGATAGTGGGTCACTGGGTAAAAAGAGCCGGATGTATCGTGTTGAATGTATATAGAATATGCTTTGCTTGTGTTTATTACAGCATTTTTTGATTATTCAGTTATGTATATTGGTGTTTGCCAGTACCTGTATAATCTGCAGATAAGTTTAGTGGCTAGAATTAAAAATTACTGTTCTTAATTAAACTATGAATGTAAAATGTATTCCCAATTTGTAGGACAAAGTTTTGTTTATATGTAAAATGTTGTATTCCCATTTTGTAAAAGGGGACAAAGTTTTGTTTGTGTGTATACTTTTTATTCATATAATGATAGGAAATGATGTGATGTATAATTGAAGGACAGTAAATATCTGGACTAATTTTCACCTGTTGGTTTTGAAATGAAATGAAACATCAGGGTACTAGTACATGTTTCGAAGATAGTTGTGTAACAAATTAGTTTTCTGTATACTATTTTTTACTGTACTGTCTTTTAACTATGCATAGTTCTACCTAGGTACTCTTACCAAGACTAGCATTTTATTTTTTCAGGTTTTCTTTTGGCAATATCAGCAAAAAAAAAGAAAATTGTAGCATCTTAGTCATTCATAACTCCTGTACACACTTATTTAGTGGACAAGTGGAACGTAGAAAACTAAGTGCTACACAGTCCACAGTCACTGGAAGGCCTACTTTCTTGATGCCAAAGTGCTCATGTGATTGTACATTAATATGACTGGTGCTATTTGGCAAGGAGTTCTTGAATTTAGAGTCAGGTATGAAACTCAACCAGTTTTATTCTATTTGAGTTTGTATACAAATTGTATGTCTGCCTCTCCAAACCTCCTGTTGTTGTATGTATGGATTTGTGTTGTTTCATTGGCCTCTAGAGTGAATGTATTGTCAATATTTTTCCTGCAGGAATAATGGACTGCTGTTGCTTTGATCCAAATTTTAATCCATGAAGTTCAGGTCATATATATATATATATATCTATAACGTGATCTTGTAAACCATTCTGAGAATGGTATCATGATATAATTAGTGAGTGACACCAACCAAAGTAGTAAACTTAGGGACTTGGAAACTGAGCAAAATTGTTTTTTTCAAGCTCAACTATTGATATTTATAGGGAAGTCATGCACTGGTACCTAATACTTACTGCACACTGTAGGGTAAAAAATGTAGTGCATTTTGTAGGTATAGTAGGTATCTCATATATTCTTTTCCTTTCCAGGCTAGAATAAGTACGTCTTGGTATCACAAGACTAACTCATTTTAGCGTATATTTGATTTTTGCTTTGATTGGAGAAGAGCAATATATGATTTTTGCTTTGGATGGAGAAAGAGCAATGTTCATGAACATGAAGACAGCAGCTGGTTTTTCTGTTGGGTAACACTTTCTGCAGAATATAATTCATTAGACTACAAAGATTAAAGTAACTAATATAGCCCAAGAAATATCCACATATCTTCCTTCAATTTTTTTGCCCTAGCTTCTGGAAGATTATGAAAAATGGCCAAGTGAAACTTGAACAAAACATGCATGGCTAAGTAATTACTGTTATGCATGTAATTGATTAGCTCTTTCTTTCAGAACAGCAGTATGGCCAACATGCCTTTTCTTCACCAGCTACTAAAGAGATACCTTCATATGTAAAGATATGCACCTCCATATTTTTGATGCACTGTTCCCTGCTTATGAGTAGGTTAACCCATACTGATTGTTTTTCTGAGACAAAAATAGTTCCCTGACAAGCTGCATGCTTATTTACACTTGATCCAACCCATGTGAATGGGAGTGGTGGTAATTTATTACCAACATATATTATTATTATTAGCCATGCCATCAAATCAACAAACATACCATGCACCTTCAGTTAAGCATCAGGGTCATATGAAATATCCATTTTGGTCTCTGTATATCACCAACTCTTCTACCGAAACACCACATTATATATTTCATTGGGTTTTCTTTCCTCATAATCTAAAGACTTCTTCTTGCAGCACATTCACTCGCATAAAGTGTAACCCACACAGTGCTTCTTATATGTCTTGTTTGCCCTCTGTTGTACTGCATCTTCCTCTCATTTTCTTAACATGAAAGAATTATATCTGGTCAGAGAAATAATAATTTTAGCCCAGTTCCAAATTTCATTTTCTACAAACAATCTTTTCATGCATAATTGGTTATCTGTAATGTGATTTGTCCTGTATTACTAAAGATTTCATCTGAAAACATATGTCACATCCGAATTCCTGAAAGCTCGGTTGGTCGTCATGCAGCCTTGTAATTATTGAATGCCTGTTTTGGTTTTACTGTAAGTTCACCTTTGTAATTGGCTATTTATATTTTTCTGAGCTAATGAACCTCCAACACCATTTTGTAAATCAACTAATCCAAGTCTTTCCTACCATATAATCAGTCTTTATACTTATCACTTGGACCAACCTATACTGTGATCTTACTTTTTTCCCAGTTGTTGTTGTAATTACATATTCAAAGATAATTTTGAACCTGTACAAGTCTGACATGTAATAGTTTCTCACTGTTAGAAGTAGTATATTTTCCGTAAAATCCTTACTCATCATAATTAGAATAAATAGATTACCCACAGGATTACATAATTTTTCTTTGAAAGAGGAAAATTCTGGTACTGATTAATTATATATATGTAGCAGACTAATCTCTTTATACAGCAAAATTATTTTGTACTTAGATATTTATTGATCATGAATAAACCCTTATTTGTATTACAGTAATTGTGCTTGTGTTGGAGCATGTGTCAAGTATTTTTGAAGTCATTACTGAAACTATTTTGTTTCATGATTGCATTTGTATTAACATTTACTAGCAAAATAAGATGCTAGATTTGACAGTATTACAATTTGTACCAATAATGTAAAGTGTATTCGACATTTTGTAAAACTGAAACCTATTAAAGAATTTCATGAATGAAAAGTAACTTTTCATTATGAAGGATTTATAACGTCTGCATTTGAACATCATTTAACATAAACATATGAATGGAGTAATGGTGACAAAATCTCAATTAATTTTTTGCATATCATCTTAAATGAGTTATTGTTAATGCTAAAGGTCACTGAAAGTAAGATGTCTTTAAATGATTATCATTATGGTGTAACAACACATTTCCTGTGTTGATCTTGATACTCCCTCTCTTTTAGCATTCAGTGTTTAGTGTATATGATAATATAGTCACTGCTGTTACCAGACTATACCAGCTTGAGGATACACTTTGAATGAAAAGTTGTCTTTCACAAAGCTGTATCATTGGGAGAACAGTCTTGTCAAAGAACTTCCCATGCTAAGGGATCATACATTTCTCCCTCTGTAAAGTAGTGAGGCCTTGGGTTGCAGGAGCCTTTAGAAGGTCCTGGGTAACACTACGACTACTATTTTATCGAACTTTGACCTGGTTAATTATAAAGATATAGAATAATCATTCATAAACGATTTTTTTGTATGTTGAAGGCTCCAGTCACAGACAAAAGTCCACATCAAGGCCGGGCCCTAACTGAAATACAGAGAGAATTGAGAAACAGGAAAAAAAGAGAGGGAAAGTATTTACAAATTTTTGAGAAAGTGAAAAACCTGTCTTGAAATGAGCCAGGTCATATTTACCGGAAAAAGACATGAGAAGGTAGAGAGTTCCAGAGCTTCTATATGTAAGGAAAGATACAGTTATCAAAATGGCACACCCTTGAGTTGCCGATGGCCACACAATAGTTATGTGACGCAGCAGCTTGCCGAGTATTGCGGAGTCTAGCTAGTGGTGGGGGCACACAAGCAGCCAGCTCTCGAGAGCAAAAGCCAAAGTAGCACCTATAGAAGAGGGAAAGTAACAAACATTGCGGCGGAGGGCAAGTGGATCAAGTTTGGAAGTTAGCCTGGGACAGTTTATAAGTTGGACCGCTTTCGACTCAACTCTGTCAAGGAAACAGAGCTAGAACCACCCCAAATGTGAGAGCAGTACTCCATACAAGGATGAATCAATCCCTTGAATAAACGGAGCAACTGTTCATAAGAGAAAAACTTACAACATCTAAACAGAACACCCAGTTTCTTAGAGCCAGACTTAGCTATTCCCATAATGTGGGGTTTCCAAGAAAGAGTGGATTTTACAATAATGCCAAGGATGTTCATTGAGTCAAGAGGTGGAATCACAGAGCCGTCAAAGGAGATACAAGAATTGTGACTAGTTTTTGATAGAGATGTGTAGAAATTGGGTCTTGAAGGCATTAAACTTAACTAGATATTGTGTACCCCACTGAGATATCCTGTGCAAGTCTGAGCTTGTTAAGGGATATACCATTTATGGTTGAAAATATTGTAACAAACCAGAATAGTTTGTAAGCAACTATGGGTGAGGGTGTTACACTGGCAGCTGCCCAGTTCATCTTAGGCGTAGATCCAGGGGTCCATACTGAGTTTTTAAAGGTATTATATATCTGCTGAGATGTACAGCCACCAGTTTTGATAATCCTTGATTCTCCTGGATATTGTTTGCAGCAAGTGTCATTACTTGCAAGTTCTCCTCTCAACCTGATGTTGTGCAGTTCATGTCATTTCTCAAAAATTCTCAAACCACCCCTAACTAGCATCAAAATTTTCTGTCTGCGAGCTTTCTTATTGGTCCATTTTATGCTCAGACAATGATCCTGCTTGCACTTGAATTATCAGGGTGCTGAGCGACACGTTATGCTGGTTCTGATACTCATTCCAGACACTTGGTATGTGTTTCATGGTTTCCATCAAATCACTCATGTCTTGATGATAAGGCTGCATGTAACATTTTGATGCTTGTGACATCTGTCTTCATTTTTTCATTTTGCTTGATAGTAGCCACTGTGGAGGATGCTAGCTCTAAAGCTTTTGCAACATTGCCGAGTACTTTGAGTACTTTTGCCAGTATGCATATGCAACTTACAAAAGGAATACAAACAACAACAGGCTTTTGGATCCTTTCAAGAATATTTATGGTTGTAAAAAAGATCAAAAACAGTGATCACCATACGAAGAATAAGAAAGCAAACAGTTGCTTTATAGACAAAATACCTTTAAATTTGTATGTAACTAAGAAGGCACAAATAATATCAGTAACAGACTTGAAGAAAAGTATTTGTCAGGTCTGTTCAAAAATGCACATATGGTGTTGCTTTCAAGTACTGCATTTGGTAAATCATTCCATATGTTAATCCTACTGAAGGAAAAGTATTTTGCATTAAGTGTGTATTAATTGTGAGTGAAATCAGATAAATTTACCCTTAACCTGCTGCTTTGACAGAGATTCTCAAATCTTTCGCAACATTTAGTAGCTATGACAAATCAACTTATCCTTCTCTTTTTTATACTAAATAAGTGTAAGTCATACATCCACCTCCCCGACCAAAATGATATAATCATCCTGTACTACGCCTTTGAGTACATGAAACCTGTTTTGGGTGGGTACTTTTCTAGCCTGAACTTCTTCTAATCAAAGCCGACATGTTTTACTAGCTGGTTGAAGAATACCTCTATCTTTTACCTTTGCCTCCAGAGTTACCTTCACTTTCTCACAGAGTTCGACTCTCCCAGTTACTCCTGGTTCCCTATCTTTCATAAACACTGATTTGGCCAAGTCAAGCTTGCCTTGGTCTTCCATACCTAATAGAGTTTATATCACTCCTAATTTCCATTCTCAGCCTATGGTATGGGTTAGAAGACATGAAAGAAAATTACCTACCTTCCCAATTTAGTAGGAAATCCTCAGTCAGGTCTCAGTGGTAGGGGGGATGGCTGAAACGATATATATACAGGTGCCATGCCTGGTAATGGGCTGACGTGGATAATCACTACACAACGTCCTTTCTTGACCAACTTGGGGTCGAAGTGCCACTGGCTCCACAGAAGACATTGGCGTAAACACACCAACAGTGCCCTAGGGCACATGGTTGACCAAAGTATAGTGGTATGTTGCTGTTCAGCTCTTAAACAAGTGTTGGAGCTAAAAAAAATCCATCTGCCATGCAAGTACCATGAAACAGTATAAAGTACTTTTAAAGGCGAATGACTTATGGTGCATTAGTTGTGGGTATTCTGTTCTTTCTCCACCAAGAGCATATGATTCACATTTTGAAAAAAAACTGATAGAATGAAACAAACCTATAAAAAATTATTTTTCTTTTTAAGTTTTGATTTAGCTAACTCTAACGGATTACTGCAACTTGAATCACCGTATATCGAAGTACATCTTACATACATGTATACCGAAAAATTATAGATGGGTGTTTTCAGACTCAACCAGCAAATGACAAAGCTGCAAGAGATGAGAAGTTTACTTCTACGAGGCTGTATCACTGTCAGTGGACAGAAAGGAGTAAAGGCTTGTTTAGCAACTCCATCCCAAAGGAGTCCACCTAACCCTACTCCCACGTACAGTGCAACCCTGTCGCTGAAAGAGCCCATTGGAATAGCTTGAGGTTGCATATTATATATTCAAGTTCATACATGCTCGCCATTTTCCACGTGAGCGAGGTAGCATCAATAACAGACTGGGCCTTAGAGGGGAAAATCCTCAATTGGATCCTTGTTCTGTTCCCTCTTTTGGAAAGTAATGTTACGCAGCCCCCTCGTCGAACTCACTTCACCGAGGGTCAAGGCTTGTCAGGATACCCTCTTCACAAGGTCAAAGGGGGGCTGTAACAATTTTTCCTACCTCATACACTGACTTGTGGGTCCGGTGGCACTCAGTAGCGATGAACTCACTTAATGGGGA
>JAUUDW010387055.1:297-12940 GCA_032361385.1 Panulirus guttatus
TCAATTCCCTATTATTTCATTTGTTTTTTAATTAAGAATGCTGTCTTATCACATTTGGTTGGCTGACACTTCAGCCCCTGCAGATACTGAGGCCCGTACAGAAAATTTGTCCCCGCCTTAGGTTAGATTATATTACATTTGGTTGGGTTAGGTTTTGTTTGGTTCAGGAAGGAACTGTTGGTAGGGGCTGAATTGCTGATAGATATTAGGGGTTGAGCTTTTGGTAAGGGCTTACTTGTCTGGCACCCTTGTCAGTTACTGCCCTTGATTTTGGCTGTGATATATTATATTTCTTCGAAGACAATTTTATATAATACTTCTGTGTAACAAATTCCATATTATATAAGTAATAACTTTATTTGGGTTTGGTGTGCGCTTATATGGTCGATTTCACTCAGGTAATTCCAGGAGGCTCTGCCTTCCTGTCAGGGGTTAGTTAAGGACTCTCAGTTGATTGGTTTGAGTACAGAAAGTCATAGATATCGTATGTGTCTTGTCGTAAGTTTTAAGTACAGGCTCCTAGGCAAAACCCAGATTATGTTTCTTTGACATGTAGATACTCCTACCAAATCATAATTGTAAGGAAGACTTAAAACAGTGGATATGGTGTTTACTGATGGGAGTATGTTATCTGACATAAGAATGATGGTGCAGTGTGCTACTGAATTTTATGTGGATGATGATGGGTACCAAAGAAGATGAGTTAGTGTAGGACTGTTTCACAGATGCCTTAAAAGTACTGCACTAAATACATACAAGAAAAGAATAGAGGAGAGATCATGGCCAGAGTGGATGACAAATGAAGTTGAAAATTCTCATAAGAGGAAATAAGTTGTGAAAGAAGTACCAGAGGTGAATCCTGGACAGAAAAACTAAGCCCAGGAAAGATATAAAAAGTGGACACTTGACTTAAATGAAGCTTATTAGGTAACTTTTAACAATCAACCTAAAAGATTCTGTAGTTATATTCATTAAAAACAGAAAATGAAACCAGGTGCAACACAGAGGAGAATGATTCACTAACGGAGAATGAAAAAGAAGCTGCTGCATATCAGAATGACTTTTAAGTATGCATTTTTAAACAAAAATTGGGATGAATTACCACATTTTGAGGACTGAATTATTCATAAAGGAAATTGAAATTTCAGTAGAAGATATTGAGAAGAAGCTGAGACTGTTTAATCCAGACATTGCATGAACTGCAAAAGATGCCTCCAAAAGTACTCAAGGAATGTGCTCATGGGTTAGCCAAACCCTTGTATTTAATATTTTGGAAGTTTTTGAACGAGGGAAAGCTTCCTGCAGAAAGGAAACAAAGGGAAAGGATTTACAAATTTTTGAGAAAGACCTGTCTTTTGAAATGTGCCAGGTCATAGTTAATGGGAAAGACATGGGAAGTTAGAGAATTCCAAAGCTTCGATGTGTAGGGAAAGAAGCAGGTATGGGACTAGAATTAAAGATTCTGTAATAGGATTTGTCTCATGTGTACTAATCAATGATTTACAGGTTGCTGAATTTAGAGGGAGCACTGTTGGCTTTTAGTGGATATGGAGATCGAGATGCCCGGGTTACAGCTGCTATTGCAAGTAACATCTGGGCAGTTTATGATAAAAATGGCCGAAATGCTTTCTCTGAAGACAAACTAAACATGATTCTCATGGAATGTGAAGTAAGTTATTGTACTTCATATATTTTTAGCTTTTGATTTATTATCTTGTTTTCTGAGAACAGTATAATTCTTTTAATGAGTATATTGATGAGATTTTGAGGGAGGTTCTGAATATCAGTAAAAATGTTGAAGTAAAGAGTGCTTAGGAGGCAGAGTCTAGGAGTTATATCTGTTGAAGTCAGCAGTAATAAGAGTTTGATTTGAAGGATTGTTGGAAATTGGTGGAGCACTCTAGGTAGATGTATAGAAAAAAGATTAATTTGATTACTGTTGAGGTAAGAAAAATGCATTTGACAAAGGGATGTGGACTGTATAGGAAGTTAGATAATTTCTATAAAGTTTGAAAAATATCTGAAATATATGAATTAGATTTAAAAGGCAAGATTATCGAGGAAAACAAAGAACTGCAAAAGTCTGAATTTTCAAAGATAGCAAAGATTTTTGGTGGGATTGTTGCAGTCCTCATTTGCATAATTTTGAAATTTGGGTACACATCAGGAGAATAACTTCAGGGATGCATTCATTTTAGATGTTTTTTTGAGAAGTGGGTGTGTAATTGAAACTGGACAAGGTGAAGAATAAAAAGATCAGAATAAGAAATAGCATTTAGAAGGAAGGACTTGACTTGGTGAAATTTTGACAGTGAGATCAGAATAAGAAATAGCATTTTGAAGGGAATACTTGATTTGGTGAAAAATTTTTAATAAGATCAGAATAAGAAATTGCATTATTTTGAAGGGAGTACTTGACTTGATGAAATTTGGATAATGAGATCAGAATAAGAAATAGCATTTTGAGGAGAGTACTTGTCTTGGTGAAAGTTGTATAATTCAGGTGGTATGAAAGTACTGGTGCAATAAGCAGAGAATGACCAAAATAACAGTTTGAGTGAGAATAGTCGAGTAGCTATGGAGAAGACAAGAAATAAGATAGAACATTGTGGAAATACACATGAAAATGCTTACAGAGGAATCTCTTGAAGTAATAAGAGAGCAAGGTATGAGGTACCTGTTAGATTTCTACAAGAAAGTGAGCCCTGTCTAAAGCAGAAGAGAAACTTGATGGGATTGTTTGTTTTTGGACTGCCAGAAAGTATTCAGCACTGTACTGTGGAGGCTATTGAGAAGCTGGATTACAAGGCAGGAATAAGAGGGAGACTCCTTCAATGGAGAGATTATCTTAGTGCTAGGGAACAAAGTAAAAAAAGATGGGTGGAGGTCACCATTGGTGTTTTGCAGGGTTCAGGTTTAGGAGTGCTATACTACATGATCTATATGAATTCTATGCCAGAAAGTATGGACTCCTGCCTGAATTGTTTGGAAATGATGCATGGGTCATGAGTGAGGAGAATTGTATCAGTTTACAAGGAGACCTAAAAAGACTCCAAAGTTGGTCTGATATATGGCTGATGAAATCCAACTCAAGTAATTGTAAATTAATGAATATGAGACAGTAGTTGGTAGGCAGCCAATGGCTAGGAAGGTATATTACCAGTAGTAACAGCTGCTTAGTGAGCCAGCACTTCACTGGTTGTCATGTTGCATTCCTCTGACCCAGGTAGCTGTCTTTTCTTTATGCTCACCCACACATGGACTAATGGCATTCTGTCCACAAACATACAACCTCTCCTTGTTACACGTAACACTTGACAACGCTTAACTCACACAGCTCATTCATAGTACCTCTAGATTTTACTGATGTCAGTGCTACGTCCTAGCCCTGCTTTTTGGCAGATTGGTAGGAGCAGTAGATAGAAGTAGTAGGTAGGAACATTTAGGAAGAAACATTAGGTAGTAGTAGTTAGGAGCGTTATGTAGAAGTAGTCAGTTGGAACATTACGTAGGAGCTCTACAAGCACTATTAGAGTTGCCCTCTACCAGTGGGGTGAGGCACTAAATGCTAGTTGCACATTAGGAGAACAGATGAGGAGACAAAGTGTCTGCTGGCAAATATTAGAATAGCTTTCAAGTATATGGATAAGGAAATATTTAGCAAGCTGTTGTATCTAACACATGGCAAAATTTGAATATGCTTCTCAAGTGTTGTCTTTTCACCTGAAGAAATGCAAAGAGCCAATAAAGAAGGTCCAGATGAGGACAACATAGATAGTACCAGAAATAAGAAAGATGAGTTATAGGGAAAGGTTAAAGTCCTTAAATTTTTCCACCTTGGAAGTGAAGAATGAGGGGTGACCTGATCACAATCTTTTTTGACCAGATTGATGAGGACTGAACAGTTCTTAAGAGGATATATGAACAGGACAACCAGAGGACATAGTATGAAATTAAGCAAGAAATTTGTTTAAAATTATGTAAAGAAGTACTTTTATTTACAAGAATAGCAGAGGAATGGATTACAATGACTGCAGTCATAGGTAATGCAGACTATAGTCATAAATTTAAAAAGTTGTATGATAGTAGTGAATGTTCAAGAGATAGGGCCTCACAAGCATAAAACTTTCCCCACACGGTACAAATAAGTAATCATGCACACAGCCAGTATTATATGAAAAACAGATTACTCAGAGAAAAGAACTCTTAAAGAGGAGAGGGAAATATATGAGGAAGTAAGTGACAGATATACAATTATTTTCACAATGGAAAACGATAGTATCCCAGCATTAGAAAGGGGGAGAAGTCTTGGAAAGAATGAAGAATATTGGAAAAGATATAATCAGACTATTAAAATAACTTGAGTCATATAATGCGTATGGACCAGATGAAACTTTCCATATGAGCTAAAGGAATGCACTGAGGCACTGACTAGTCCCATCAGTGCTGTATGGATGCATGGCATGGGCTTTACACAAAAATGTAAAGAACATGGTGAATGTGTTGGAAATGAAATGTATGAGGAGAATATGAGGTGTGCAGTGGGTTGATCGAATAAGAAATGACATACTACCCACCTACAATGAGATTTTGTCAATATGGCAGGGTTCACACAAAGCACTCACCATATGCCTCTCTTGATGTGTAAGATTACTCTGTTTTCAGCTGCCATCTGCATTGATGTATAAGACTACTCTGTTTTCAACTACCATCTGCATTACATAATTGTCAGTAGTTGGTTCAAATGGGACTGATTTTAACCATATGTCATCTTTCCTTTTGAATGTTTTGTAGTTGTTTCATGTATATTTATGTCTCCTGGTAGAGCAAGGAATAATAATTCTAGCTTCCTGGCTGGGCTGTCACATATTTTTGTTTGATTTTTTTTTCAGTATATTCCATGGTATTCTTGAAGACTTAAAAACTCTATATCTTCCCTGTTGAGAGGCTGTCAGGTTTTAACACATTTTCTTTTATACCTTCAATTTGTTGCCTTGTGTATATTATTATATATCTTTCACTTCTTCCTTCTAGGCTAAATAGTTGCAGTTTGTTTAGCCTTTCATTATAGTCCATATGTTACATCCCTTTGATTTTTTTTGTGAAGGTTAGTAAGAGGAGTATGCATAAGAGAGTTGAAGAGAGTTTGCTGAAATAGTTTGGTCATATGGAGAGGATGAGTGAGAAAAGATGACAGAGATTGTACATGTCTGAAGTTGAGGGAATAAGAAAAAGGGGGAAATGGAGGAGGAAGTGACAGTATGGAATGAGAGATGATTGATGGTTCAGGACCTGAACATGCATGAAGGTGTGAGATGTGCAAGAGATAGAGCAAATTGGAGCAGTGTGGTATACAGGGGATCATATGCTGTCAGTGGGCTGAACCAGGGCTTATGAAGCAGTCAGAGAAAACCAGGGAAAGGTCTGTGGAGCCTAGTTATGGATTAGGGACTATGTTTTTTTTTGCATTATACATGACAGCAAAAAAGTGGATGTGAGCGAATAAGGCCATTTCTTTGTTCCTGGCACTACCTTGGTAATGCGGGAAATCAGGCACTTGTATGGAAAAAAGTTACATCACACGTCCTTGATGCAGACCACTTTCACCTGGAACCTCTCGCCCTTCTCCACTCCCCCTACCACACATGCCTTACTTTCCCATCAAAAACTCCTCACTGCATTTAGTAGCTTTCCTACTTCACCATTTATTCATAACACTTTCCACCAGGCATCTCTGTTAAATCTATCATATGCTTCTTTCAGTTCCATTAATGCCAAATATGGATGGATAAAGATTACTCTAGATTACATTTCACCTCTGAAATAATGAATAATTAGGCAGGAGCATTAGGTAGAAGTAGTGGGTTGGAACATTAGGTAGGAACATTAGGTAGACTCATTTGGTAGAAGTAGTTGGTAGGAACATTAGGTAGGAGCCTCTGGAAACACTACATTAGAGTTGCCTTCTTTCCATGGCCTGTTAAGATGTGAGGCACTAAAGGCTGAGAAGCAGCACTGGAGTTGACCAGTTAATGGAGATCTGCCATGGCCACCTCCTTCAGGGAGTTCCTAGAGGGAACAGGCTTCAGAGATATCAATACATAGATAGAATTATAACGTCTACCACTGAAATTTCACCCCCAAAATATTTTTTTACAGGATGGAAAAGTGTGTGTGACACAAGTTGCAAATCTTCTCCTCTGTGTCTATGCAAAAGACAATGTTGGATTTGGTTTGCTTCGGGCTAAGACCCAAGCTCTTGCCAAGTATCTTGATGGACCTTTGCGGCAGGTGGCTGCAGCATGAACATACCTGTGCCACATAATCTCTAAACTTCAGTTATTTTTTATTGTGCCTTTTTTATTGCTTGGAGCATTTTTTTAATTGTATTACTGAAGAACAGCGTACCATAAAATGTAAGCAATTATAAGCATGTCATTTATGACTTAATAAACCTAAGCTAACGTGAAGCAGTGTAATGGAACTGCCTGCTATAGCAGTGCCTTACAATAGCTTTGTAGATCTGAAACTAGATCATCTTTCTGAGTGCTGGCTCAGCTTTTTGAGTTGCAGAAGCTGTCTTATTTAATTAGATCAGGCAGACATGACCCATAATACAGTATTAAGCCAAAGACTAGGTAATTTGTAATAAAAAATGTCCTATTATTAATAATTATCTTATTAAAAGTCAGCTTTGCCCCTGCTTATGACAAGCACAAGAAACAATATCTAACCTTCTTCCTTTAGAATGTAATAAAACATGGCCACTACCACCACATGGAAGAAGTGTTAGTAACCATCGATTGATACACCTGCATGGGGGAAGTTCAACTGCATGGTGAAGGTAGGTAAGCCCTTCATTGGTCTGTTGAGGTAAAGCATGAAATTTTATTGTCCATTATGGAAAGCAAATGAAACACCCTAATTTTAGTGAGTGTGTGCAATCTCTTCAATTCCCTTGTGATTGATTGGCCCATCATTAGTGATTTGAACAAGTGCAAGAAAATCATGGTGATGCAAGAAACTTGAGGAGGATTTTTGCTGCACTTAATGTCTTTAATGTCTTTAACCCTGGGCTTCCTAAACCAACCAACAAGTGTGCAAGACCTGGGAGGGATTCAAAAGAAAACATCTTTGGAATTATTTTGTAAGTGAAAGTATTTTAATTAGTTTACGTACCACCTTAGGTTTCCTGCTGTCAAAAGTAATAATTTTTTAAACCACAACAGTTTAGTTACATAATGATGTAATCCTTTGACTGACCACAGGTAACTTAACAAAATCTTAATTTTGATTTTTCTTGAAATTGCTGTTGCAAATAGTCATTTTCTACTGAAAGGGAGAATGAAAATTTCCACAAAGATTTCCAAAGGTTTTATAAGTGTATTACTTTAATAATAAAAAAAATTGGGAAATGGCAATGAGTAAAGTAGAAACTGGAGAATTTGAACATGAAACTCATCAGTATACAGAGGAGGATCTAAGCAAATGCCAAAACAACTTACACTAATAAGGAGTGATATCACATGTAATGAAAGTTTTCAAGAGTAAGCAATAAACATCAAAGAGAAAGCAATTAAACAACATATTGTGATTGCAATGAAAACAGATCAAGGAGCTTTTACAAAAATCTACAAAGATGCAAATGGAGCTGTGTCTGCGGAAGGGGACAATTGAACAGGGGTACCAGAGGGACCTGTTTTAGTTTCAATATTGTTTGTAATAAATCTGATATACACAAAAAGAAAAACTTTTAAGATGTTTTATACTTTTTTCTTTCAGTGTGGTTTCTTGGTTTGTGATTCCGAACCTTTTACTTTCTTTTCACTCAGTTTATTTTCCTATTATTCCCTTGTAAGCTGAAACTGTTGTATTGTTACCTTCCATTAACTTAGTTGTTTATATATTTCTGTAATGAATTCCAACAGGTTTTCTTGTGCCCATCTGTACTTATACCCCTCTTGCATTTTCTCTTTGCCCTCTGACTATAGCATCTTACTCTGATGCAGATGACATTAGAGTATGATGATAAGGACAGTGGAGGAAAAAAAGAAAATTCAAGGTGTAAATACAAATGGGCAGAGGAAATACTTGAAGAATTAGGTTATAAAGATAATACAACACTTACAGCTTATAAATGAATGACAGGAGAAGATACTGACAATGATAACAAAGTTCAAGATTTGGAATAATCACAAAACTAGAAAGCAAACTGCTTGAAATAATCACAAAACTGGAGAGCAAATTGTAAGAAGTAATAATGAGTTTGGTAATGAGTGGAGTAATAATGAGAACATCCACTACAGGAATTAGAAAGCTTATGATGAGATATTCATTATTTACATAAAAAGTTAAATGACATTATGTTGTATGGTCATCAACAAAATGAGCTGAAACTGATAAACTTGAGAGAATTCAGAAACATTTCACAACCAAAACTGAAGGAATGAAACACATTAACTATTATGAAAAGGTGAGGGAACTGTACTTATATAGCTCTAAGGGAAGAAGAGAATGGTTCATGATAATATATGCATGGCAACAGATTGAAGGAAAAGAAAATATACAGTTGGACTAAAAACCTTACAACAGGGAAGAGAGGGTAAAGAGTTCCAAAGCTTTGAGGTGTAGGGAAAGAAATAGTTATAAGAACAACCCACCCTTGAGTTGCCTATAGCCACACAGTAACCGTGTGTTGCAGCAGCTTGCTGAATATTGCATGGTCTAGCTAGTGGTGGGGGCACACAAGCAGCTAGCTCTCAAGAGCAAAAACCAAAGTATTACGTATAGAAAAGGGAAAGTGAACCAGCATTGCAGCGTAGGGCAAGGGGGTCAAGTTTTGAAGTTAACTTGGAAGAATTTATAAGTCATACCACTTCGACCCAATTCTGTCAAGTAATGATGCAGAGCTAGAATCATCCCAAATGTGAGAGCAGGACTCCATACTAGGACAGATTAATCCTTTGTATAAATGGAGCAACTGTTCAGAGGAAAAGGAATTTCAACATTTAAACAGGACTCCCAGTTTCTTAGAGGAAGACTTGGCTATTTCTGTAATGTGGGGTTTCCAAGAAAGATTGGATGTTACAATAATACCAAGTATGTTCAGTGAGTCAAGAGGTGTAATTACAGAAATCCAAAGGTGAAAGGAAAGTTGTGAGGAGTTTCCAATAGAGGGATGGGTAGAAATTGGGTCTTAGATGCACTAAACTTAACCAGATTTCATCTACCTCACTAAGATATCTGTCCAAGTTTGAGTGTATAGAGGAAGTTGTGTTGAGATGAGATGAATATCAAGTGTGAGATGAAGGAGCAGAATTGAAGGATGTGGAGGAATGTAGTGTTCCATCAGCAGCATATGAGTGCATTTGGTCATTTGTGGAAGGGTGGAAATCGTTGATAAAAAGGAGTAAAAGTGTAGGGGACAGGATGTAACCGTGAGGGACACTGCTGTTAATGGAGTAGGTGGAGAGGCTGATACATCAACAATCACGGAGATATATCAGCCAGGGAGGAAGCTAGATATGAGAGAGGAAAGTGAGGAAGGGGATCCTGGAGATGAGACTCCAAAGCCACACCCTGTCAAGAGCTTTTGATGTGTCAAGGGTAACCTCATAGAATTCCCCAAAATCTTTCTGTGGTGATGACTAGACAATAGTTAGATAAGAAAAAATATCACCAGTGGATCTTGCCATACAGAAGCCAAACTGGTGACCGGAGAAAAGATTGTGAGATTCAAGATGTTCAAGGATATGGGAGTTGAGGAGAGTTTCAAAGACAATGGAAATGGAAGATGTCAGAACAACATGATGATAATTTGAGGGGTTAGAACGTCACCCTCCTGAGGGTTGGGATGTACCAACGCATGCTTCCAAGAAGATGGAAAAGTTCTTGTTTTTAACCAGAAACAGAACAAACAAGCAAGCACAGATGCAAGTTCAGAGGAACACTCTTTCAGTACATGGGATGGTGCCATGAGAACCATAAGCCCTGCTTGTGTCTAGAGAGAGAAGCACTTTTCTAACAGTCTGAAAAGGGATTACAGTGAGGGGTATAGGATTAGTTAAAGGAGCATTGGGGGTGAAGAAATGTTAGTCATCCATGGTGGAGTTAGAAGAGAAACGGAAACCAAAGAGACTTGCTTTGTTTACCTGAGAGTCGGCTATAGTACCATCAGAATGGAAAAGTGAAAGAAAGGTAGAGTGACAGAAGTTGTTAGCAATGCCGTGAGCTGTAGACCAGAAAGACCTATAAGTGGATGACAAAGACAGGTTATTGCATTCCCTTTAAATAAAGGAATGCTTCAAAGGCCTCATGGATAATGTAGTTGCAGTGGTTATGGGCAATGATAATTACTGAATGGGAGTTGGAGGAAGGAGATTTTTTCCAAGCCCAATATGCCTGATCCCTTGCCTGAATGGCCTCAGAACAGGAATGGTTGAAAGGTTGAACTGTGAATTGGAATAAGAGGTTGTCTTGGAGAAAGAGGAAGTAAATGCTTCCATTTCATCAACAATATGGCAGAAACAGAAGCATCTCACATTAGAAACAGTAATTTACCCAAGAAAGTCAGAAAAGAATTTTATCAAGTTGTTCCAGCCAGCTTTGGTGAGGTGCTAATATTTACACTTACAAGGGGCTGCTGGAGGGGAAAGTACAGAAATGTGTAATGTTTTATTGCACATGTGTCTCCTGTGTTTTGAATAAGACAACCAATAGCCAGCCAGCCCCTTGACTTTCCAAAGACCAGAATAGGAGTCAGGTAATGACTCGTCTCTGAAAGATTAGGGTAGGGTGTCTGAATGTGTGTGATTGTAACTAGGATGACAAAAAATAGAGGTAGATACTATGAGAAAATCCTGAATTATTTGGGTTTGAATGAATAAAGTTGAAGGGTAGGGGGAGACGAATAAAGTAGAAATATCAAGGAAACATAGTCAGGTTTGTGAAAGGACAAGAGCCAAAGAAGGGGTGGCATTTCTGATGAAGCAGCTGTGGGATTAAGTGAAAAAGTAAATGGGAGTGAGTTCAAGACTGACGTAGGTTAGAATGAAAGTAATCGTTAGGAAGTGAATGATAGTGCTTAAGCACTTGCAACTGAAAGGAGTGTATTTTGGGAGAAATGGAGTTAATTCTTTGGTAGTTTTGATGCAAGAGACTAGATCCTGGCACTACTGGATCTGAATGCAAGGGTGTGTGATTTGTTGATTAAGGGTATGGTTAGGGGACATTGAGTCCCCAGTGTTAGTAGATATGGAAGGAAAATTTTATGAGTTATGGGCTGAGAAACGAATTGTGATTAGGAATACAAGGTTACAAAGAAAGTGCTTGGGCCCCATACGTGTGAAACTCCCTCTCCATACAGTACAAATAGATAATTACACAAGAATATGCTGGTGAATGGGGCTGGGATTCAATGAGCATTACTAGATTATGTGCTTACCAACAGCCATGCTGTGGAAGGGTTGTTGGATGTGGACGTGTTGATAGGATTTGTAGGTGGAATGTCTGATCATTTCCTGGTGAAGGCAAGCGTTAATCTTTGTGTTGGGTTTAGGAAGTTAGGAAATGATGAGACAAGTGATGAAGTGAGTGTGCTTATAAAAGAGGCCTCTATGCAGATGCAAATGGAGATTAAAGGAAGAATGGCATTGTATGAGAGGAAATGAGTTTAGAGGAGTGGAAGGTATTTAGGAAAGAATTGAGTGGCATGCAGAAGGTGGTATGTGGAGGTATGTGAGGGTGGAATGAGTAAGTTAAATATCTAGCATGAGAGAAAAGGTAAGTGCATGGATGGTACCTGCACAGAAGTGCAAATGACTGGGAGTACAAGAGAAAGTGGTAAGAGGTCAAGAGAAAGGTAAAGGAGCTGAAAAAATAATTAGGCAAATGAAAGAAGGTACAGTATCATCTTTGAAAGAGAATAAGAAACTGTTTTAGTTTGAGGTTAATAGTGTGAGAAAAACACAACAGATGCGGCAGCCTTGAGGAGAGTAGATAGAAAGCATTGATAGACAAAGATAAGAGAAAGAGATAGAGTATGTTAAGGGAATGTTGAATGTGATAGATGACAGGGATGGAGACATTTGGAATAAGCCATGTCAAATGAGAGGAGGCTGTGAAAGCCTTGCAAAAGGCAAACAACAAGACAAAATTTATATTCTTTGATCCAGAGTAGTTTACCTATTGGAATGAAGAAATAATATTTTAAATACTGTACTGCACAATATATCAGTCTGTGTTGGGGAAGATTATCAACCAAAGTTTTCGTAGACAGCATAGAGATTATATATAAGTCAATAGTAAATGACAGGGATGTTTGTAACCACTAAAAGTAAGCCTAATGAGTTGCCTTAGGCAAAAGCAATATTTGCTAGATTAAACGAATGTAGATTTGAGGTAAGTCATCTCCTGGCATTGTTATTCATGAAGTGGTTGAAATCAGGCATTACAGTAAAATCATGGAGTTGGGCTAATGTTTGCCGTAATATTCACAAAAGGGGTTAGATCTTTAAGAGGCAATCATGTCTTCTAGACATGATATTTTTTCTGTTCGAATGCTATAGAGACATTAGACAATGGACAGAATTATTATTATTATTATTATTATTATTATTATTATTATTATTATTATATATATATA